>JABAEC010000021.1:150570-181386 GCA_013435705.1 Claviceps paspali
GGCTAACCCCCCCCCCCCCCCCCCCCCACCTCCTTTTTTTTTTTTTTCCCCACCAGGCAACATTGAACCAGCCGGTACAATGACTCTTGCAATCAATTGTTTGCCGTGCGCCGCCGCGGCAACAAGGAAACTCGATGGTTTGTTTATACACGGAAAGTTCGTAGTTGGAGACCGAAGCGAACCGAAATGCGCCCGTGAGCCTCAGCTCGGTAGCACCGCAACGTCTTCCGAAAAAAATCCGACGTCCAGCTCCGTCGCGGCGGCCAGCTGATGGGCGGGCGTGCCAGTTGTAACTTACTCCCGAGGTTGTTCAGCCGCCCCATGTGGCCGCCAGCCCCGGCCCCACCGATTACGTGAGCTGAGGTGTGTGCCTGTGGGGTACCTTGTCTTTTAGCTCCAACAATTGCTCATAGCATGCAGCTTCTGGGTCACAAGGCGAACAGCGAACACCAGTCTCGAACCAGAACGGGGCGCCTTAATGGCTATTTGCGGGGTTTCTGATCAACATCAGAAGCATCAGCAGCATCGACCGCATCACGTCGATTCTGGCTGTCTGTCTCAGATGTAGCGAAGACTCGGCTACCGCACAGGCCCAGGGACGTGCATCAAGTCACCAACACAAGCGACGGAGGTGTGGGTCTCTGCATCCGGGGTTATTGTGGGTTTTACCGGCCGGTTATCAGGCTTTCAGGCTTTCCCATGTTTCCATCAAGCATCAAGAGCCCCGTCGCCAACTTCAGACGAGATGGCGGCGGCTGCACGTCTCCGATTGAAGGCAATACCTGCGCTTCAGTGCGGCCGCCGTCCACTGCTCTGGCACTGACATGGCACTGGCAAGCTGGCGCGAGCGGCTGGTGTCGGCACCCGCTCCTTCCATTTTGGACCGCCGCCCTTTCCTACATAGTACCTTCCACCTTCCTCCCGTCGTCGTCACTGACCAACGGCTCAATCGGCCAACCCAACATGCCAGCCAGCCTTGCACTTTTGTCACCCCCCTCCTTCGAACCAGTCTTCAAGCCAGCGCCTTCTTCTTCTTGGCCGACATGATAGATCAGGTCGGACAAACTACAAACTTCGAAATCACCACCACCCAAGCCCGTGTGCACTCACTCTACACTCTACGGGTACCAATCAGCAACACAGCTAGCTAAGTTTGGGTTTCCAGTCATGGGTCGTGTGCCGGCCGCCGCGCATAACTGGGCCGTTTCCACAACGCCGGAAGCGTCCTTTTCCTTCTTTTCTTCTTCTTCTTCTTCTTCTTCTTCTTCTTCTCCTTGCCACCCACCCACCACCTTTGAACTCCAGGGTGTTTGCAGTGTGGCAGTCAGGGGATGTATCCGCAGACGCGCCACGCGGCAGCAACGGGATGCCAGAAAGAGTCATTCTTTGACCATCCGTTTCTCCGGGATAAGCGTGACTAGCAACTGGCACCCCCCTTCCGCGGCTGTTTCGCCGTCGCCGTCGCCGACCCGTTTGTGCCGACCCGTTTCCGCCGCTTTCCCAGCAGCCTCTCGGTCTTGATCATTGTGGTTGGTTTTCAGCTTGAACGTCCATCCGGTCCATAGCACATCTGGGGGGGGGTCGGGGCATCCTCTACCGTGGTGTCCGACGCTGCATCCGTCCATTCAACGTGACTGAGCTCGCACAGCTGTGAGTTGGCTTATGATGATGTCCACCTTGCTTGGGCGCCATCTGCTTTCAGATGACGCCGTCAAGCACCACCATTCATACCATTCTTTTGTGCAGGTTGCCAAATGTGCCCTTTCCCGCTCCAGACCTATACTTCTAGCGACGGCATACGGTCTTGCTGTCTCTTCTTCTTCGCTATGTGTGGAGCGAGCGAATGGCACTGGCCCCGGGGTGCTACAGAGAAATGTACACAACATGGATCACGGAGTACTGTTGCGCGCGGAGAACGTACGTATCGGCCTAAGAACAGCCGAGAAGGCCGAGTGTCGCCATACACCGCTTTATTACGTGCATCCCAGTTTGGCGCAGGTTTCCCGTGCTTCTTTGTGCTCCTGCCGTGTCCCCGGGCAACAATTCAAGCTTGATGCGCAACACATTGCTCACCACAGCCGCTGCTGAAAGGCCCATACTGAAACAATAGCCCTCTTTGACGGAGAAGGCTGCGTCTGTTGACGCTCAGAAGTAGGTGACTTGGCAGCTTCACATACAAAAGCAGTCGTACTACGGCCAAGGCCATGTAACTCGCAAGAAGAGAAGATTTGTCAGTCATGACACCAGAAAGCAGGACGCTTGATTTAGAAGGCTCACTCCATCTGCTGACATGGCAGTTGTCCGTGACGCGAATGATGCATGTTAGTTGCCATTATCGAAATATCCGGCAGGCGGACGGGCAAGCGTTGACTCGTGTCTATTCATCCTAGTTTCTTTTTGAAAACATTTGAAAAATTGTCTCTTCTCCATCCATCCCTGCCACATGCTTCATGTTCCTATCTTCTTTTTTTTTTCTGGCCCTCAAAGGGAAAGAATCTTTCATTTTCTGACAGGCTGCGATTGAGACGTGTTTGTAAGTGTAGGAAGCCTTTTTGTCTGCAAGGCACTACCCGCCTCTCGTCTAGTTCAAGGAAGTTGAGTCAAACACGAGTATATACAGATATACTATACAGCCCTGTTCGGGTATTGTATTGGGCACGGTATGGCCTCATCCAGCTCTGGTGAGACGTGTTGCTTCTGCTGTTCTTAGCTGCGGAGACGCAGCATACGAGATTGTGAAGGAACTCGACTTATGCATCGACTAGTCCGAGCAATGCACATGTTTCAATCCATTCACCTGTGTTGGTTTTGTCCAGGTGGCTACCAGACACAAACAGTCTGGACCTTACGACTTGGCATACCGGCTCTTTGCTCGTATCCGTTTGCCGTAGCGGAAAAAGATGTATGGAAACGGCAGCATGACCACTGTGAGAAAAGCAAGAACGGAGGAAGCCCATTGGTAGCCCAGCTTCTCATACATTTGAACACCAAACAATGGAAATGCCGCTGTATGTGCGTACCAGGACGTCGTCAGCCATGTCCATGTCAGCAATACGTGTGCCGCACTGCAGAAAAGCAGGAGGAGAGAGGGGGGGGGGGCTTGAAATGTAGTAACAGGATATTTCTGTCCCTCTTCCATTGCTTTTGTTCAACGTACCAGCAAAGAGACATCGCACAAACGCATTGGCAGCGAGGGCACTAGCGGCGTACGACGGATAGGCATCGACCTAATTTCATAAGGAAACAAAAGGACACAAAACGGCCCGTGTCAGTCCATAAAAACGAGAGAGGCAATACAGAAGGTGGTGTTTGTGTAGTTTGAAGACACGAAGGGGGGGAGAAGGGGGCGGAGGTCGAAGCTCAGCTCCAAGCGACACGAAGGAAAAAGCAGATCTTGAAGCGGGAAAAGGAGAGAACGCATGAGGAAAAATAGATAGCGGAGAATCTGGGAGTGGGCTTACCAGAAATGTGAAGATGCCAGTGAATGATAAAACGGTTCTAGAGAATTACGCAACAGGGTCAGCCTGGTTCGCCTGGTACAGATCGAAGATATGCGGCCCGGGGGGGGGGGGGGGAGAGGAAGTTGTCCATTGGGTTTCTTTGCTTCGCGTCCTGAAAAAAAAAACAAGAATTGAACAAAGCTGTTCCTTGAAATAAGCCCCGTTCATGAGGCGCCTGCTTGTCGAAAGGGGGAGAGAAAAGGGAGGGGGAGGGGGGGGGGGGGGGGTTGCAGGTGCGGTTGCTCAAAACGTGGCCACGACAGACGTGTTCCGTGTTCCCGGATCCCGGATCCCGGATCCTAGTCGGTACCGACTCCTGCTTTTTTTTTTTTTTTGTTTTGCTTCTTCCGAGACGAGGCATGTGGTTGCGTTCCTTGTTCTTACCAACCAAGTGGCATTGTGGCGCTCATACGACCGTCGATCGCATGGAAAGGAAGACGCAGGGAGCAGCATGTGGTTACGAAGAGGCTTTTTTTTTAATCCCCTTTGCTTGACAATGAAACATTTTGCCGTCACCGCCTTTGCACTTGCCATACATACGGGTGGTATCACTGAATCAAACCTGGAGTGTGACACGACAAGAATTGCTGTTTGTGCATCTTTTAAAAAAGGAATTTTCCTTTAGGCTGGCTCCTTTAACTTTCCCCCGGGAGAGAGGGGGGGGGGGGGTTCTGGTTCTGGTTCTGGTTCGTGGTTTTTCACCCGACCTATTGGGACGGCAAAAGGAGGTGAAGGGGGAAGAGGGGGGGGAAAGGGGGGTGAGAAAGCGCGGGCGAAGACACGAAGAAAAAGGAGCTGAAGTATGCCGATGGGAACAACAAGATGAATAGGAGAAAGTGACATACCCAATAGCAAAGATGCATGAACCGATAATGGGGACGATCCAGTGGACGGAGGGAAATGATGACCAGCCAAACATGAAAATTCCAGCGGGTATCAGCACCGACCCCACGATGGCAGGTGGTAGGCGAAACTCGGGCTCACTGGCGTCTTGGACGCCCGTCTCAGCCTCGAGCTTCTCGACGAGGTGGCTGCGAATGCGGTACCACAAGGGGTCCGTCATGATGCCCACGAACATGCCGACCATGATTCCTAGAAAGGTCAGTCCAATCTGCCAGATGTTGAAGCCGTGATTCGTGCCAAACACGAGAGGGAAGGCCCCGAAGAAGAGGTACAGTATGCCCAGGAGGATGGCCGAGAAGAGACACAGGCTCAGGCACATGGGTTCGAAGATGAGCAGCTGAAAGGGCCGCATCAGCGACTGGCCCACGAGGCGGATGACGGATCGATGAATCTTCTCGGCCGGGGCCTTCCATCTAGCGTCCCCCGTTTGCTTTCGCAGGGCCTTTGCCTTTTTCTGAAGTAGGACGGGATCTGTGGGGGTGGAAAAAAAAAAGGAGGGGGGGGGGGTGACAACGAGTTAGCAGTTTTACAGATTAAATGGGAAAAGAAACCAAGGATAAGAAGAAGGAAGAGGAGAATGGTCAGAGTCAGAGATAGAGGTCCGTTGTAGAGCTGTCTCGGGCAAGCATTGTCAAACGGGGCTATTGTTGTGCAATGGGGGCTTGGAGCTTGGAGGGGGGGGGGGGGGAGATGGGATCTGAGACACACACAGACGGAGTATACCTCGGACAGAGGTTAAACAAAGGGTCTGTGTGAAGAGCAGATCTCAAATGAAGCGAGGGAGTTGGCTTTTTCATGGTTTTTTTTCTTTTTCTAAAAAAAAAAAAAAAACACAAAGGGGGGGGGGGGTAGGACAAAAGCAGAAGGTGGCGAGAGGAAGAGGGGGGGGGGGGGGTTGCCTCACGATACGTCTCCGGCACGAGCAGCACGATGGCAAACCAAACGACGCCAGACCACATAATCAGAACATAATAGGTCCACCGCCAGTCGATGTGATAATTGATGAAGCCGCCGACGATGGGGCCCAGACTGGGACCGATAAAGGGCGAGACGGAGAACAAGGCCATCGGGGCCTGCAGCTCGTTCCGGGCGAAGAGGTCGCCCACGGTGCCGCCAGAGACGGCGAGGAAGGTGCTCCCCATGAAGCCGTCGAGGAAGCGGAAGACGATGAGGGTGGGTATGTTGTTGGTGACGGCCTGGGGCACCAGGAAGATGAGGTAGGCGGTCCAGGAGACGAGGTAGATGGGCCGTCGGCCGTAGAGCTCGCTCAGGGGGCTGAGGAGCATGGGGCCGAGGGAGATGCCCAGGACGAAGACCGAGAGGCCGAGAACGGAGACGATGCGCGAGTTGTGGAAGTCGGCTTCCATGCCCGCGTAGGTGCTTGTGTAGATGGAACTTGCGCAGGTTCTGGAGAAAGAAAAAAAAAGGGGGATTGAGGGGAGGGATTCAGAGGTGAGTTTTTGTTTTGTTTTTTTTTGGTCTGATCTGGTTTTTGTTTTATTGTTTGTTGGATAGAGGACGGCCGAGTTCTTTTTTTTTTTTTTTTTTGGCTGGCGTCTTCTCCTTCCTTTTGACGTGGGAAGAGGGGGGGAAGGGGAGGGGAATCACCAACATCTCATGATGGAGGCCGTTTCATCCTCACTTTGCCGCGGCCCCCCCCCCCTCTCCTCTTCCCCTTACACTTCGGACAAAGATGAAAAAGAAAAAAGCCATACTTACACGCAGAAACTGACATGGGCCACCAGGCACGTAATCAACCACTTCCTCGCCCTGGAGAAGCTCCGCGGACAAAGCGGATCGGCGTCCCCCCCCTCCCAGCCGACTTCATAAGGATCCTTCTGCCGCCGCGTCTCGGAGCCAGCGCCGCCGCCGCCGCCGGAGCTCCTGTCCTCGTCGTCATCGTCCTCGTCCTCGTCGCCGACACTGTACCCGTTCTGCGAGCGTATCCTATCCAACCGCCTGGTCGTTGATGCGTGGGATTTCGTCCGTGACAGTGCACCACCGCCGAGCTGCTGCTGGTCGGGCGGAAGACTCTTTTCCGCGTCGCGGCTCAATGTCGACCCGTCTTGCATCTTAACTCGTCTCGTTGCTGTCGTACGTTTTTTTTTTAATATATATATATATATATTTTTAAAAAATTCGAGGAGGGTGGGTGGTTTGTATCCCCCCGTCTTTGTTGGTTCTTTTCTCCCTTTTCAACTGTTGTTCTCCTCTCTTTGTCCCACGCGTGGATGGAATGGAATGGGAAACGGTCAGTTGGGGGAGAGGAAGGTAAGGGAGGAGGAGGAGGGGGGGGGGGGGGGTCTCGTTGATGCAACAACGTTGTCTTTGGTCTCAGATGGCTGACAACGGTAAGCGCTTCAGCTCCGGATACGCTGCTTCACCACAGGACTCGGTCAGACTACAGATTGAGTTGGATGCGGGCCCAACAACCATGGTAGGTAGGTAGGGAGGGATGTGAAATTCTTCCGAGGGTGATGTAAGCTTTAACCCCCGGACACGTGGGAGCAAGAACGGAGAGGGAGAACAACAGAAAACGGAAAAGAAGGCAAGGGAAGGCGGGGGGGGGGGGGAAGCTTTGGCCATTTGGTCCTCCCGGCAAATTCCTTTCCATGCCCCGACAGAGGAGGCCACTCGGCGGACTTCATTCCGGCGGGTGTTGAGGCGCTGCCGGGGAACTGGGATCGACGCTAGTCCTTGTGTCTTGGCCAAGTTTGGCTGTCCAAGGGAGCCTGTTTACCCCCCCCCTCCTCCTCTCTGCTTCGGTCTTTCCCTAGAGTCCGTCATTGGTGACGACGTCGTGTGGAGGAATCGGTGATGGAACCCCCTAAGCCATGACCGCTCCATTCATCCCCATGACTCGTCCTCCTCGGCCATAAGCTGGTGATAAACATGACCAATGAGGGCCTCCCTCGGCCTTGAATTTCTGAGCCGAAGCCACGAGCCGGCTTAGCGGCATCTACGCAGCCGACCAAAAAGCGGTCCGGTTCTTGCCGCCGCATGGTTCATCCCCCCCCCCCCCCCCCGGTCTCTCCGCCTTGTTTTGTTGTTGATGTTTCAATTCAACAATGCAGGCGTCGAACCAAGGCACGGCACGGCACGGCACTCGGCAGGCCTTTTCATCTCGTAATACATCAAAGTCCTGCAACCATGACATGTTTGGTGCACCGAACACAACCCCAGTAAGACATTCAAATAAGAGAAGAGAAGGGTACAGCAAAAAAAAAAAAAAGAAAAAAAAGAAAAAAGAAAAAACTCCACCGTCTACTACGTAGTATACCGCCCGAAGAGTAAGAAATGCTGCGCTACCAGATGCCCGCATGAAAAAAAAATGAAATGGAAGACAAAAAAAAGTGCGACACATAATAAAACAAAATGAAGCGTGATGAAACAAAGTGAAGCATGATGAAACAAGATGAAATAAAAAAAATAAAACAGATAGACCAAAATCAGTCGCTTCCGTGCCCACATCACAATGCCCATCACAATGTCCCTGAAAAAAAAAAAAAAAAAAAAAAAAAACCACCTCATGCCTACGGACTAGTACGTCTCGGGGAGGCCGCTCCCGGAAAAGTCAGGAACGTCGGCATCGCAGTTGAAGTCGCGGCTGTAGGCCTTGCTCGGCATGATGCCGGCCTTCAGCGCGGCCTCGTAGCTCCACAGCGGCGCGCTCTCCGTCTTCCAGGTCCAGTACCACCACCCCCAGCCCTTCTCGAAGCTGTGCATCTGGGCCTCGGCAAACATCTGCAGGAACTTCTTGTACGCGTCGGTGTACTGGGCCGGGTCGGCGTTGGCGCCGGCGCACGAGCAGGAGCTGTCGGCGGCCGGACACCGCGGCGTGAGCACCTCGGTGGCCGCGTCGCCCGACCGGTAGGTGCCCTCCCAGCGGTTCCCCCAGCCGACGTTGGTGAGGTGGCGCGCGCAGTCCGTGTCGGCCTGGGACCACTCGGCGAAGAGGGTCGGCCCGTAGCCCGTGTCGCGGTCCATGCTCCGCTGCGCCTGCTGCGTCCAGCCCGTGCAGGCGTACTCGACCTTCTTCCGGTGCGAGAGGTTGATCTGGTCCTTGTTGAAGATGACGTACTGGTGCACGTCGAGCACCATGTCGTCGTGCCCGGCCAGCAGGCCCTTCCAGTTGTCGAGCCCCATGAAGCCGTCGCCGAAGACGACGAGCGCCTCGACGCCCCTCTTCCGCACCGTGCTGTACGCCGTCTGCGTCCACTGCACCACGTCCGCCGCCTTGAGGTACGTCATCCGCGGCTCGTTGGCCAGGCCGTAGTGGGAGATGACCCTCTTGTACCGGTCCTGCGCGAAGAACTGCGCGAGCCGGTCGTGTATCTCGAGCGACCTCTTGCCGTTCAGCTGGCCGTCCGTGCCGTTGAGCCACCCGATGGCCCCCAGCCGTCCGCTGTGGTTCCAGCCGTTCTGGCTGCCCGGCAGGGCGTGGAGGTCCAGGTTGACGCGGAGGCCGTACTTGCGCGCCCACTCGATCCCGCGCAGCAGGTACCGCCACGATGTCCGGAAGACGTACGGATCACCGTCGTACGTCTCGATCGCCCAGTACGAGTACGGAATCCGGACGTGGTCCAGTCCCGCGGCCGCCATGTCCCTGAAGGTCTCCTCGCTGACAAAGGTGGCGTAGTGCTCTTCCAGCGTGTCGGCCGCCGTCCGCCCGAGGTACTTGCACAGCGTGTACTCGTCGACGATGCCCAGCTTCGGGTCGTAGTCGAAGAGGGACGGCGTGATGAAGGGCTCCAGCGACAGCCAACCTCCGAGGTTCACCCCCCGCGCCGGCCGGCTTCCGTACGAGCCCCAGTCCTTGTTCAGCGCCGGCACCTTGTCGTTCGCCTGGGCCGAGTCGTCCCAGCTGTCGAACAGGCCCATCACCGGCAGCCCGCCGACCGTCTGGTCTGTGAACGTGACGTTAAAGTCCGTTGTTGACTTCCAGCTCCACGGGTCGAGATATGTATTCTTCCACTGCATCGGTACTTCGTTGGAATTTTTTCCGTCGAGCGACGAAGAATCGGCTTCGGGTGAGGACCCTTTTTTCTTGCTCGTCACAACCGCCACGGCGATGATGATGATGAGCATGATGACGGCACCCACTCCTCCCATGATCCACCCTGTTTCACTCCATTAGCGAGTCGTCCTTTCCAACGCGCAAAGAGGAGATGGATGAACAACAACTCACAGAGCTTCTTCTTCTTCTTCTTCTCCCTTTCCTCCTCCCCATCCGGACTCATCCCCTCGGCGCAGTACTCCTCCTTTTCCAGCTCACCCCTTGACCGGCTACCACCGCCTCGGTGCCCGGATCCCCTGGCCAGTCCCTCTTCCATGACGGCGCCGCTCACGACCCGTCTCTTGGTGCTCTTGCCATGTTTTTGTGATTTTCGCGGCGTCGACGGCGGCGTGGCAGCGACCTCTTCATACCCGCCCCTCTGCCGCCTGCGCCGCTCTCGATCGGCCCGTTGCCTGCGTCGCTCATTCTCGCGATCCAGCTGCGCCAGAGCGCCCGAGGACAGTGTCTTTTGCGACGAGCCCCTCGACCTGCCACTAACCCTGTCCTCCTGGGGATCCGGTTCCGTCGCCGGTCTGCTCCGTGTGTTTGCTCGCTTTTTCCTGTGTTCGTTTGTCCTCGGCTCTGATCCGCCCTGTCGATGTCGTTGCCGATGCCTGTCTGGCCGGGCTGGTTCCCTGGGCGTCATCACGTCGTCGCCATGTGCTTCCGGAGAAGACGCCGCTGCTTCTCTCCCTCTCCCTCTCTCTCTCTCTCTCTCTCTCTCTCTCTCTTTCTCTCTCTGTTTCGTTGGAATGCGGCTCGGATAGACGCACGCGCTCGGCTTCGTGATTCGTGATGGTCAGTACCTTGAGAGACTGTAGAAAACGCCCTGGCGCATCAAGTTCGTTTGCCAAGTGCCGCGATTGGACCAACAAACTAGGCGCGAGTCGTCGTTGGCGGGGAAACGGAAGGCCAAGTGGTGGTGGCTGCGTTTACGTAGCACACCAAGGAACCAGGACCGGGGAGTTACTACTAGTACTAATGCGTGCGTGCAGCATGTCTCATCTCATTCGCCGTCGCCGCCCGCCAATCAGGGCCGTTGCCTTTGACTGCCCAAGAAGACATGGGGAGCAAAGAGGTAGCAGCAGCCTGGGGCATAGTAGCCCGCGCATAATGCATAATGAGAAGGGAAGGAGACGGAAATAAAAAAAGAAAATAACCACCTCCGCCAATCAGCCACCCTGGGGGAAGGAGCCTACCATTTTGTCTTCTGTTTTTTTTTTTTTTTCTTTTCATCTTCATTTCTTCTTCTTTCTTTCAAGAAGGTTTGACTCTTCGAAGAGGGCCACGCTAAGCGGCTTTGCAAGCTCGGCAATGTCGGCCAAGCCAACTTGGTGTCGCCCAATGGCCTCTGCGCGAATGAATGCCGCGGCAAACCGAGCCAGCTTCACTCGTCCACCTCGTCGGGCTGTCGTCCTCCCTCCCTCCGAATCCAGTCAACGGGCACGTCTTTCCTGCAGCGCCGCGACCGAGCTTTCGAACTGTACATGATGATGCGCCATGCTCTTAGCCAGTTGCGCCGACCGTCGTCGAGGAGCAGCCGACTCCGCCCGTCTGTCCCGATCTCGACGGCACGCTGCTACTCGCAGCATCCGGCAAACGCCAGGCTCAACCTCCCGGTCGACTACTCGACTCACCAGCTCCTCGCGCATAGCAGCAAGGGCCCCCTCCTGTGCGACCGCGGCGAGATGCCCGCCGAGGTGCGCCACGGCCCTACCCGCAGGATGAACCTGTTCCAGGCCATCAACGACGCCCTGGGCATCGCGCTCGCCGAGGACGATTCCGTACTCGTCTTTGGCGAGGACGTCGCCTTCGGGGGCGTCTTCCGCTGCACCATGAAGCTGGCCGAGACGCACGGCGCCGAGAGGGTCTTCAACACGCCCCTGACCGAGCAGGGCATCGTGGGCTTCGGCGTCGGCCTGGCGGCGCAGGGCATGCGGCCCGTCGCCGAGATCCAGTTCGCCGACTACATCTACCCTGCCTTTGATCAGATCGTCAACGAGGGGGCCAAGCTGCGGTACCGCGAGGGCGACACGGGGATCCACGCCGGCTCGCTGACCATCCGCATGCCCTGCGGCGGCGTCGGCCACGGCGGTCTGTATCATTCCCAGTCCCCAGAGTCTCTCTTCACCCACATCCCCGGCTTCCGCGTCGTCATGCCCAGGTCGCCCATCCAGGCAAAGGGTCTGCTGCTGTCCGCCATCCGGAGCAACGACCCGTGCATCTTCATGGAGCCCAAGATCCTCTACCGAGCCGCCGTCGAGCAGGTTCCCGAGGCCGCCTACGAGCTGCCCCTGTCCAAGGCCGAGGTGGTCAAGCAGGGCAAGGACCTGACTGTCATTTCATATGGCCAGCCCATGTACACATGCCTGTCTGCCATACAGCATGCCGAGGAGGACCTGGACGTCTCGTGCGAGCTCATCGACTTGCGGACGCTGTATCCATGGGATAAGGAGACGGTCTTGGCGAGCGTCAGGAAGACAGGCAGGGTCGTCGTCGTGCACGAGGCCATGGTCAACGCTGGCATCGGCGCCGAGGTGGCCGCCGCCATCCAGCAAGACCCGGAAACTTTTCTTCGGCTGGAAGCTCCTGTGGCGAGAGTCGCGGGCTGGAGCATTCATAGTGCCCTCCTGTTTGAGAGGTTCAATATCCCCGACGTGGCGCGTAAGTTGGAACAACGAATCCCCCCCCCCCCCTCTCTCTCTCGGCCCCCGCCATCTTTGAGGGGTGAGGCCCAAAAACGGAGTGATCAATGCCATGCTAAAAGTTCACCATAGGTGTGTACGAGAACATCAAGAAGAGCTTGAGCTACTAGGACGCAGAGGAGCGCACTAGGTCAAGCGAACGATGACCATGTTTGTAGTTGTACTATATAGAGCGTAGTCGGTGTGGCCATTAGTCGCATCAAGTACATGGTAATTTTTTTGGGAACCGAATTCCTTACCTAGACCGCAGGTGCCTACACGGAAACATGCGCTGTGAAAGGAATTCTCGGCTCGAAGGTGCGACAATGGCATGAGTCTCCCCATGTAATCAATGTTTTTTTTTTCCTGCTGGCCGAGGTACAAGGCGTCTCCACTGCATGTATGAGGCACAGCAAGTCACTGCCCAATGTGGTCCGTCCTCGGCCCCGCTTCCTTCGAAACTCCTCCACCTTGACCGCAAGGCTGGGTTGTGCTACGGTGCTGAGCCTCCTGCACTGCACCATCACATCACATCATCGCTCCGACTCGCGTGCTCGGGGCTAAGATCAGTAACCGTGGGACTCCGTACACCTCCGGCAATACGTCTTGCATCATGTCGCACATTGAAACTGTCTCCAGCTTCGTCGAAGGGGCTCCCCCGGGAGAGGTGAGTCCAAACCAAGCTCCCTACGTCCTTGGGGACTCTCGTCACCGACTGTCTAAAGCTAACAAAACGGCCTCAAGCTTGCTGATGTCATAGCCGGTATGCCTCGACCACGGAATTGAAGGCGACGACGAATAGACTCATGGGCTTATGCGAGAATTCATAGACATCAAAGCCTTGACCGTGTTCACTCCCGACGTTGTTTCCAAGCTCAGGCCGGCTTTCGAAAGATACAACGAGGAGCAGCTAGCCACGGTGAAGCTGCCAGGGAGCAGTCAGCCCGTGAGTGCGAGTCTTGCAAGAGGATACTCTCGTCATGATCTAAACCATGAGTAATTGCAATTGACAGTCTTCTGAAACTCCGGATACAAAAAAAAAAACGGAATAGGTTCTCATCAGTACACACAATTCTCTCGGAGACGGACGATACTACGACGTGGAGAGCTCATCGAGCTTTGTTTTCGACCACACCACACAGGCATGCTGCATCCCCGAGCGACTCGCTAAGAATGATCCTGACCGTGAAGAAGAAAGCCAGCTCTGTACAGAGCCACGTCATTGAAGGCCCCCAAACCGATCTGGTGTATGAATCCAAGTGTCCGTCCCTGCCGAATAAACCCACCCAGAGCCGCTGACAACGAGAGGCAGAAAATCGACATTGAAGAGCCTTGGAGCCTATGTGAAGGAGCACTTTGTCAATGCCGCTTTCGGCGTATATCCCATTGAATCCGACTCCAAAATTGCCATTGCCATCGTGGCAAATAAATACAGCCCCAACAATTTCTGGTAGGAAACCTCACCGAACCTCTTGTGGAAAACACTCGCTCTGGAGCTGACATGCTTTCCCCCCCCCCCGCAGGAACGGGCGGTGGCGATCATTATACATTTTCGACCCAGCTTCTGGAGGCCTGGAAGGATCCGTCAAGGTCGACGTGCACTACTACGAAGATGGAAACGTCCGTCTGCTGACAAACAAGCCCGTCTCGGCTTCGATTTCATCAGGGACTGGGGCTGGGATCGCCAAGGAGATCTCGGCCAGCGAGAAGAAGTACCAGGAGGAACTGAACAAGAGCTTTGTGAACCTCAGCGAAGGTGCCTTCAAGGGCCTGCGGAGACAACTGCCCGTGACGAGACAAAAGATTGAGTGGGACAAGGTGACGAGCTATAGGCTGGGACAAGACATTGGCGGCGGGAGTTCCAAACGGTAGATGTGATGGATGGTATGAGATGAGATGAGCTGTGCCTGCTGACCTGGGGGGGGAGGGGGGGTTGACATTTGATGCCGTCCCTGCGAGGAGAGGAGGCTGGAAACGACACGCCAGATAGATACAGCTGGACCTGAGCTCCGTTTATAGCAAACTTTCCAAGAGAAAATACTACTGATGGAAGTCGTGACTGTTGAAGAGAGCGAGCACGTGATTGACGACGGCTGGGCAATCTTGCTCAGATGAACTGAACTTTGGCTAATAACAGCAGAGTGAGTGCCAAGCACTGGGGAAAACAGACGTCCGCTGCGGGTGTTATCAGACGGATTGAAGGGCAGACAGATGGAGGGGAAACAATGGTCCAATCAATGAGCCGGGCGACTACTACGTAGTATTGCTGCAGTAAGCCACCTCATAATCATGTCCATATCCCTGCAGAAGGTAAGACGGGACAAATCGCTCCAATCAGAAGTAAAAAGTAATCTCTGTAATTCATGTGACGAGTCGCGAAAGGTTTAGCGAAGAGCCAGCTACAACATGGTAGCTGGGAGAGGTCAAGGGTCCTATGGAAAAAAGAAAGGAAAGGGATAATGCCGCCATGTGTGCTTTTCGCCTTTTTTTTTTTTTTTTTTTTTTTTTTTTTTTTTTTTTCGCGTGCAACAACAGCCGGTCTTGCGGGGTGCCTGGCTGGCTTGGCTGGCTGTTGAAGTTTGATGGGGATTTCCTGCCCACAACAAGCCCCCCAAGCTCCGAGGCCCTCTGCCAATCAGACTTGTTGGGCAGTAATTTTGTGCCTCGCCATTGGCTTGCGTTGGTGCATCTGTGGGGGGGGTGGCTCCTTTTTTCGTTCAATTGAAGTGGGTAGGTGTGTCAGGGGCGGGCTGCGGGCGGTCAGATGTGGAGCACGGGTTGCCGTCGACTTACTACTACTATGTACGTAGTAGTACCTACGACTCACGGACTCTGCAGGCCATTCCGCCAGCGTACATGTCCAGTAAATAATGGCCTGGCGCTGGCGCACCTAAATAAACTCTTTCTTTTTCTCTCAGCTTCCGTCCCGCATCACCACCATTTCCATTCCTCGATAGCCCGCGCGTCGCTCCACTCGCCGATTGCTGAATCCTTTTGGCATCTTTTCTCGCTCCTGCTGCGCCTACCTGGTGCTCTTTTTTGTTTTCTTCTTCTTCTTCTTCTTTTTGTTTTATTCCGCTGAGAGCGAAAGCCCCTTTCGTCCGAGCGTCTCTTTTGCCGACCCCTCCCCCCCCCCCCCCCCTTCGTTTTTCCTTTACCATCTCGAAATCGCCCGCCATGTCGTCCGCACTCGAGCTTACCTACCAAGACGTGGCCGAGCACAACACCAAAAAGGATATCTATGTTGTGATTCACGACAAGATTTACGACTGCGCCCAGTTCATCGATGAGCATCCGTACGTTTGATGGCCGTCTTGGATTTTTTTTGTCTTTTGGTTTTTTGGGAGACGGCTTTTCCAGCCGGCTTATACAATGCTGACTGACGCCTTGCCCTTCCAGCGGTGGTGAGGAGGTCCTCCTGGATTGTGCCGGCCAGGATGCTACCGAGGCTTTCGAGGACGTCGGCCACAGCGACGAGGCTCGCGAGACGCTGGACAAGCTCCAGGTCGGCATCCTGAAGCGACAGGTGAGTCGACGTACCCTTGAGAATATTGCTCCCTCTGTGAGAAACAATGACGATTGACCAGGCCCTTGATTCTCGCAGCCCGGCGACCCTGCTCCCAAGCTCTCCACCCCCGTCACCACGAGTTCTTCCTCCAGCAGCGACAACACCGGTCTCGGCATTGGCGTCTACGCTATCCTGCTTATCGGCGGTGCCCTCGGTTACTTCGTCTTCCAGTACATGGCTCAGCAAGAGCAGGTCAAGGCTGCTTCCGCTTAAGTCTTGCTCCACGTTACCACGTCTGCATACATGTTTCTCATATCGAAAGAGTGACTTGTGGGCATGGCGCGAAGGACAGTAGTGGGAGCTGAGGAGACGTCGGTCGATGTGTCTTGTACTGTACTGGACGACATGTCGCGAACGTGCAATAACGCGAGGGGTGACTTTTCCCTCGGACATAGGCTTGGGCCGGTTGGTCCGATTTGAGGTCGAAGCAGAAGCCTGATGTTTGGATTGCATGAGAATTGATAAGCACCCAGCCTTTGGAACTTTTTTAAGTCCTTTTTTTTTTTAACGAGGAAACAAAAAGGGGGGGCGGAGGCTGATGTCACAGATGGATGAGATCACACGTGTTCACGGGACGTCTACTTTATAGATGGTCTTTTTTTTTTTTTTTCTTCGTCACGAACGTCAAGCAGTAGAACATATTCTCCCGTTAAAGCGGAGCTCTGACGATGAAAGCTTGAGTTCAGCATGCGTGTGCCTGTTCAAATGTTGGTTCCGCGATAAACGTGAGATGGATTGCCAACGCCAATTATTGCTGCGTGTTATAGATGTTGGTGGACTGCGCGATAAATACATCTGCGTCAAAGTTAATCCGATACGTCGTGACCATGGGTAGTCAACTTCCTTCCGAGAACAGCACCAAAGGGACAACAAAGCAGAGCATGTGTTCGACTGACCAATCACAGCTCCACATCTCACCCCACTCCGGAACTTCATCTCTAGCATCGCCAAACCTTCCAAGGTAGGAGGCTCTCTTTGCAACTCACTTTTCTCCTTACAAACCCCCCTCCCCAACTCCCGAGGGCAATCCGTCAGCGTCACCGCCGTCTTGTTCATCATCCTCACCTACGTTTAATCTCTCCGTCATCGGGAAAAGAGAAAGAATCACTCTCTCGTTCGAGCACTGCCGATTTACCAAAACGGACAAAGGGGAGGAGGGAGCTGGGGGGAAAGCGACCGACGAAAAAGGGATAGGCAAGGGAGGGATAAGGAGAAAAGAAAGAGAAGGAAAAAAAAGAAAGAGGTTGAAACCCGGCACGGGCGCAGAAAGCATGTCGTCGTACCTGGAAAAGCAGTCGTCGGCCTTTCGAGGCACGCTCGCCTCGGCGGCAGCAAAGCTCTCCAACCCGAGCAGCACGTCGGCGGGCAGAGCGACCTCGCTGGCGCCACCGTCTCTGGCGCCCCCGTCGCCCTCCCCCTCGGCCGCGTCGGACAGCACGACGCCGACGGCCAAGCGGAAGCGCGACATGGTGCCCGAGGTGCCCTTCTCGCAGCCGCAGCTGACCGGGTACGGCGCCGAGGTGAAGACGCAGATGGCGTTTGCGGTCGAGTACCTGAAGAAGAAGGGCGACTGGAAGAAGATGACGGACATCATCGACCACCTCAGCCTGCGGAGCTACTCGGAGGAGCACAAGCGCGAGCTGGCCAACGGGCTGAGGGGCCACCCGCGCGTCGACTGGAGGCCAGACGCCTCGCTGAGCGAGCAGTCGTGGAAGACGGGCACGTACACGTACCACCCCATCATCGGGGGCGTCAGGGACGGCATCTCGCTGCTGGCGTACCTGCAGCGCAAGACGGACGCCTCGGGCGTGTCGGTCAAGGACCTCAAGGACGGATGGCCCGACTGCGAGGAGACGCTCGCCGCGCTGGAGAGGCAGCACAAGATCCTCGTCGTGCGCACAAAGAAGGACAACTTCCCGCGCTACGTCTGGGCCGACGATGCCTCGCTGCACCAGTCCGTCCAGCCCGAGTTCCAGGCCATGTGGCACCGCGTGCCCATCCCCAGCATCGAGGACATGCACCGCAAGCTCGTCAACGTCGGGCAGAAGCCCACGAGCGAGGATCCCCTCAAGATCCAGCAGGCCGTGAACAAGCCCAAGATCCAGAAGAAGAGGGCCAGCAAGAGGGGCGGCAAGGCCACTAATGTCCACATGGCGCACTTGCTGCAGGACTTTAGTCACATTCGGAGATGAATTTGTTTTGTGGTTTTTTTTTTTTCTTCTTCTTTCTATTTTTTCCCTCCCCCGAGTGGCAGCAGTTCTGCCACGCTCACTTAACCGAAACCCCAAGCATCCCCGCCCCCCCCCCCTTTTTTCTTTTTTTCTTTTTTTCTTTTCCTTTGGGGGTTTTGAATTTGCCAGCATACGTAAAAAACGCAATGATGGCAAAGCATGCCGAGTTTGAGAAGGGATAGCTACAATTAGATGGTTGGTAAGGCACACGTCTATTCTATTTTCTATTTTCCCTTTTTCAATTTTTGTTTTTTAGTATTTGTTGTGCAAGGGGATAAGTTTGGTGATGGAAAATCATGATCAACCGGCGTTACAGGGGGTGTTCTCCATGATATGTATATGTAAAAAGGGTTTTTTTTTTAAAAAAAAAAATACCAAATAAGGAAAGGCGGGAAAGCTTCCTCAGGAAAATGATGAGTGTTTTTTTCTTCTTTATTTTTTCATGCATTTTACTATAACGTTTTTTTCTTTTCATCCCATCTTTTTCTCTCTTTTTTTTTTCTTTTTTTCCTCACCGGACGAAAAGGAAAGGGAACTAGAAAAAAAGAAAGAAAGACAGGAACTAAAAGAAAAGAACCAAAAGAAAAGAAGAGAAAAAAATTAAAAACAAAATTAAAAACAAAATTAAAAAAAAATTTAAAAAAAATTACCCACCTAGGCAGAAGAGCAGAACCACCGAGAACAGAACAGAAACAAACAATGGACACGCACGACGCACGACCAGTCCCTCCTCTTTCCGCAAGTACGCGCCTCTCAATGCACCAAAACGAAACAGACAGAGCCAAAAAAAAAACCCTGAAAAGCAAAAAAACAAAAAACAAAAAAGAAAGAGAGAATCAGAAACGAATGCAAATTTCTCGTTCTGCGTTTTTTTGTTTCTCTCTCTCTCCTTTTGGTTTTTGCGCTGCTCGCCTTCTTATTTGAAAACTGCAACTGAAAAATACATGCTTTTTTTTTAGATTGTCCTTTTTTTTTTTGGATCGCTTTTGTGAATGAAGAAGGAGTGTGGTTGGTTTGTGTTCAGGGAGACGGAGGGGATTGGGGGGGAACAAAAACAAAAGCTCTTTTTGTCTGATGGTTGTTGGTTATCGTTTGACATTCAAATGTCATGACCTGTTCTTGTGCGAGTCGCAGAACAGACAGGATCCCTTGTACGCCGAGTATACGCAATACGAGGAAAGGGGGGGGGGGGGAGAAGAGAGTGAGTCTACTTGCATCGTCAACACAGGTTTCAAAAACCTTCCCTCCCTTTCTGTTTTCAAGTTCATAACAGCAGTTCGTATTAGCACAAAATTTTGTCGATTCATCTAGAATGCTAGCTCTGTGACACCCTAAATCGTGTCATGTTTCCCTTTCATGTCTTTGTCTACTCGTAAATGTGAATGAATCATCGTGAGAACCCGAGTCCTAAAGCGCTTGCCGTTGCTCGTCCGAAATGGAAGCACAATGAAGAAGTAGTGCTAAGCCACGAAGTCAAATTTTGCTTTGTGCGTCCCAATACGCCTATGCCCTATGCTTCATGAGCCTCAAAAGCAACTAAGAATCCCGAATAGCGTCAATTCGTCATAATCCAGTACGTCTCCGTTGCCTCTAATTGGCAGTCCAAAAGAGAGAGAGAGAAAGAAAAAGAAAAAGAAAGGAAAAGAGAAGAGAAGAGAAGAAAAAAGAAAATGGAGGTGACGGACAATAGCGAGATGAAAAGTTTCTCAAGCCGAATCGCCGTTTACAGGAATCAGAATCCAGCGCATGCAGGGAAAAAAGAAGAAGAATAAGCAAATAAAAGAAGCAAGAGAAAGAAGGAGTGAAACAAAAAAGAAAAAAAAAAGAGCAAACACTCAAAAAAGAAAAAAAAAAAAAAAAAAAGAGAAAAGGGCATCAAAACAACGGCGTCAATGTAAAACCTTCATTTTTCTCCTTGCAATTCCTGGTCATGATCAATATGGAAACAAATGATAGGGTATCATCGGACCGTGGTCGGGCCCCTGCTGTTGGTCATTCTCAAAACATCTGCATGTCCACAGACTGCAGACTAACGTTTCTAAGCCATATGTACCAGCCCAGGCTCTGTGCTTTGTGGACGACGCATCTGAGGCGGGGGTCCGTAGTACATCTGACTCATGGCGGCATTCTGTGAGTACGTGTCTGGTTCAGGATATACGTAGCCGCCGCCGTTTTGAGACGGCGGCTGCCAGCACATATGAGGGCTGCTGCTGGTACTCCCGGGGCCGTGTTGGTGTTGTTCCAAGTTCGGTTCCAGAATGGACGGCGGACCGTATGTGCTTGGGTGAGACGTAGGACGAATGCCGTTGCTATAGCCGTTGGAAGGGGTGGAGTTGGGGCTCCCGACTCCGCGCAAATGAGGCGGAAGTGATCCTGATTGCGGAAGATAGGAAAAGTCGGCTGCTGGATGTCGGCTGATACTGCTCGCTGCGCCCATATCCATGCTGGGGGACATGGACATGGTTCGGTGGCTGGGAGAAGGCGTCGTCATTGGGGACCCGTGACTTGAGAGATGGTCTCCATCTGCGCGCGTCCTACTTGCTCCATTCTGTGCCCTGGATGCCGCAAGCGCTGCGGCAGTGGCGACGGCAGCTTCTTCAATGGTGCCGCTGTGGTGGTTCTGGTGCCGAGTGAGGGTCGTTCGACGCGTAAACGTCTTTTGGCAATTGGCAAAGGGACACTTATAGGGCCGATTGCCTGTATGAGTACGTCTGTGGCGGGCTAGAGAACTGCTGTCGCTGAATCGCTGATTTTCGAAATCATCTCGGTCAGCAAGAGTTCGGACGGAGGAACACGGAAAGAAATGTTGGCCTCGCTTACCTTGGCGCAAGTTTCACAGTGATGAGGCTTTTCACCTGTATGGACGCGCTTGTGGACCGTCAAGGCTGATCTTTGGATAAACTGCTTGCCACATGAACGGAAGTCGCAAACATGTGGTCGGAGCCCTGTATGAATACGTTCTTGCAGAAAAGATCAACACCTCTTCTTCGTATAGATTGCAAGACAAGACAAGACAAAACAAAACAAAAGCCAAAAAAAAAACTCACCATGTCGGGCAAGATCGCTGCGACGGGCGAAGCGTTTATTGCAGGTGGTACAGACAAATGTCTTGGAGGGTTGGGGAGTTGCCTGGTGTTGCTGAGGCATGTGGTGCATGGTCATGTTGTGAACGACACCCAGTGTTCCAGGCATGTCTGAGAAAGTGGGCATGGCCATCTGGCCTGTCATCGCGTTTGGCATGTGCATTGATGCCTGCATCGCATTGGGCGACGAGTACGGCCTGGCCATGTTGTGCGTTGAGTACGCAGAGTGTTCAGACATGTGCGGGGAAACCGAACGCTCCATGCCTGGCTCGTGTTTGATGAGAGAGAGATGAGGTTGGTGATAATCGCCGTGAGTCCCAATAAAATGGGGGTGATGAAATTGCTGTACGACTGAACCACCTTTGCTATTCAGCATGTTCGTCACATCCATCGCCTGGCGGCAAGGTCAATGTTGTTCACAGCCCAGTCTTTGTGGTTGCTTAGTTTTCGATCCCTGGTTCAGGTAATTGATGAGTCGGAAGAAGAAGAATTGAAAAAAAAAAAGGACTAAAACTTTTGAAGTAGGTCGAGACTGTCAAGATGATGTGCCACAGCAACAGAGCCAGTAAATGGTTTGTTTTTGTCAACGGCAAAAATGAGGGCTATTTGAAATGGTCAGTCATGTCGTATGGCAGAAGATAATGGCATCGGCCTTGCATCAAATCCACATCGATACCAAACTTGAAACGATGACCCAAGTGCCTAGATGGTGTATTCGCTTCAAGGTATCTGTGATGTATGCCCAAAACTTGGCACTATCCAGAGCACTGGCCAGCGTTTAATCCTACCGCCGTAGATACCACACCCCGTCCATCTGTCCTCTCGCCTTTGTGTTCATAGAGCGGGGAAAGGGGGGGGGGGGGTCACTTACTGCTTCGATTTTCGTTTCCAGTAGTCTCGAGTTATTTTTGGGAATGCCCAAAAGCAGGCGAGTCCCTCAGATGGCGACGATGGGGTTAGTGTTCCTGAAAATACGTTGATGAAAACCAGGATGAGGACTGGTCGAGCCGCATGGACGCTCGCCTAACGATTTCTGAAGCTGGTCGGATCAAAGTGATGACGCCTCCTGTTGCATGTAGGGCCTCGATAGAATTGCTTGAACGATGGCGAGCAACCGGTAACGAATCTGGATCGAAGAAAGGGAGTGATGGCGTATCTCGCTAATTGCGCAGTTGGCTATGTCGTTTCGCCTGTCGCATAAAGACGAACGAAACTAGCGGCGTGCAGATTGGTTGAAAAGATCCTTTTCTCGTCGATTTTGGAGATGACAATGCGAGAGAGATGAAGGCCTTGGAGTAGGACGTGTTGAAATTACTCTCTGGAGATGTGCAAACAACTGCAGTTGCTGCCAAATCGAAAGTGATCCTGTTGACAGAAGCACGAGGATTTCTCTCGGGAGCGTTCGACCTCGGAATCGGCTATCGCGCACGACTGGACAAGTAACGAAGCGCAAGTAACCCTCGACGGCGAGATGAGGTCGATGCTTAGACGCTGGGGTCGCGGAATGGCCGAGGAAGGACGATCTTAGATTTGTTAGATCTTAAACGACGTGGTCACCCTTTTCAAGTGGAAACACCAACACAAGTGGTTGCCGAGCTGAACACCAACGCAAAAACTGCTTGCTTGTTATGCATAAGCACAGAGCCGAGTAAGACTTTACACCGGCTGCATCTACGCAAGCGAAGATGCGAAGGAAGGGTGGGAAAAAAAAAAGTGAAGGAAGTGAAATATGGACTGTCGGGGCCTAGGCATTGACGTTCGCTCTGAATCGGTGCCGGCACAAGTTTTTAGGGGCCAAGGCCTTGCATGGCACACGGAGGGGGTGGATGCAGCCAGAGGGAATGAGCCGTCACAGGAGGAGTGACAAGAGTAGGCAGGGGTGGGCATAACTGACAGGCGTCGGCGGACAGCTGTTGGCCAGCCTCGCAGGTGCTGGGAGTACCAGGAACGTACTTCGGTACCCGGGCTCCCGGCTCCAAGTCCCCATCCACTGGCCTCCACGGCCATTTCCAAGTTTGTTGGCTGCAGGCCAAAACTGCGATGCATCTGCAGGCGGGCAGGCAGGCCAAGTGGACTGAACTGGGCTGGATGGGTTAGGGGGGGGGGGAGGGTGGAGGGTGGAGGGGGTGGAAGAGGAAGGGGGGAGGGGTGTGGGTTAGACTCAGGCAGCAGCCGGAGCAACTCCCAGGAACACACAACAAGAGGGGCGGCGAGGACAGGGCAAGATGGCATTCATGACATACAGCCAGCGAAAAAGGAAGAGGAAAAAAAAAAAGAAGAAGAAAAGCGCCGGCTGCCTTCTCACTCGAGGCAGGCAGGCAAATGTGCTGGAATTGGCAATGGAGCGTGCGAGGGTTCAATGTGCGCACTTCCCAAACTTTGGGGTTTGTCGCATCGTGTGCGGCACCAGCAGAAGGTGCTGATGCGCTGATTGATGCTGATATAGCGGCCATGACACACCACGACACTCGTCCGGGGGGGCATCCATTTAGAAGACCGGCAGCACCTGGCGGCACCTGGCAGTGGACACTGGGCAGGGCCGGCCGGGGACACGATCCTCGGGCTTGCGCTCTCGCGCTTGAGCTTCTACGAGGCTCGACAGACGGGAGGCGGCAGGCAGCCAGCGGGCCGATCAGGAGGATCGATAAGAACTTACAGGCGTGATGTGCCACAAGGAGGACCGAGCGGTTTGCCCGCAGCGGGGATGTCCAAGACGGTTTTTTTTTTTTTTTGGTTTTTGTTTGTTTGTTTGTTTGTTTTTTGGACTGTCACGGCGGAAGCTATCAAGCCAAGCTATGTGTCGACGACTGGTCTCCAGGGCAGTGTGTCGTAATGTCCTGTGGGCAGCAAGTACCCAGGTAGCTCGCTCGCTCGTCGTGCGTGTGCGCGGCGCAGTCTGCGACGAATGGAGGAAATCTCGCTGGATGAAAACCAGGACGGAAGGCGCTCGAGTGGCAGGCAAAGAAGCGATTCCAAGTGTTGAAATTGATCAAGTAACGAACCTTGGGCGCAGACAGGTCCAGGAGGCCAAGGTGGGCATGAATAGGTAGTTATAGACGCCTTGACCGAAATCCATGGACTGGGATGAAAATGGGTCCAGAGTCAGATGGGAGCACGACTCCAGGAATGGTCAAGTGTGGTTGGTGACAGGAGTGACAGGACTTGTAGTTAAAATTGGAATCGGACAACAAAGCTTCCAGCAACTCAGGAGTCGGGTTACCACGCCAGTACCTAGGTAGCACCCGCAACTTTGCCATGCATGAGGCGCCCATCGGCGGGGCAGCTGCGTACCCGCCTGGTAGCAGCCTCGTACCTGGGGTCTGCTAGTAGTACTACGTAGTAGTAGTAGTAGTAGTAGTATGTACGGCGGCAGCCAGTACCATGCGTCATGGCACCAAAATATTACAGTCTCGGTAGGACCATTCTTCTTTGATTCATGTCTGTTCATAACAATGGGGGAGGGGGCATGAAAACAGCGATGCCGAGTCGGAGAGGCGAGGAAGGGCGTGGAAGGGGGGCGGCGGAGGGCATGTTCCGAAATAGAACGTGGGGATGAACGGACGTGTGCTGTTGTTCTATTTCTCCTTGTCTCTGTTGCTGCTGTCAGGGGCCGTCGAGGGGCGTGCGACTTCTCACCAGCCCATCGAGGCCGTTTCTGTTTGACCGTTTGATTTACAATTCACAAGTCCGATGCGGCGTCATTGGTGCGTGCGGCGTGAGAGGCAGGGCATGCCGCTAAGCGCATGAATAGGGCCATGTTGATGATAATAATTATAGTCATAATCATAACCCAGAGCCGAGCAACACCCTCAGACGGTGGCGGGGGGGAGGGGATGGATGGCTGGCGATGAAAGCGGAAGGCTGCATGCTCTGCTGTGACAGATTTCCAAGGATGAAAAAAAAAAAAAAAAAAAAAAAAAAAAAACATGCCGTCCAAAAGACCAGGCACAGTCAGCGACAAGATACAACGCTACGCACGCTGCACGCACACGCTGTACACGCACGCTGGACCCCTGGGATTGTCGTCGTCGTCGCAGTCCGGCCGTGAGCGACGGCTCGTCGAGTTCGGTTTTACTGGGGTTTCCAATCCATGACGTTGCACAAAGCACAAACGCTGAACAGGTGACGGGAAATTATATCCCTGCCTGTCTTAATTAGGTACCTGCCCGAATTGTGGATTGTGGTCGCGCCTTCTTCTTTTGATAAGCTAGGAGACCGAAACTGGTCTAGTCGGCTTTTCTAGGGCTCCACCGCCTGACACCAAGTCACAAGTCGCCTTCTTACATACTCGTAGTAATTCTTCGCCTCTCACTCACCAACCACCAGCAGCCTCACAAGTTGCTCCATACTCACTCACGGCTCACTGCTGACTGAGCCTCACTCGCCGCCGTCGCCGCCCATCCACCCCGGCAAGTCCTGGTCTTGTGTCGGGTGTTCATGCAAAAACAATGGAGGGTGAATAGCAGGCGGCTCTGCTTCAATGCCCCATGAACAACACCGGGGGCCGAAAAGATGACAACACAACACGACTGTCGTCTCAGTCTGTCTATATTTACCCGCAACACTCGCGAATGCGGCAAACCCGAGGCGCAATCTAGCGTGCCACATCATATTCCACGTCATGTGTAATAAATAATGCTTTTACAATCGCCAACGAGGAAAGCAAACCATGCTGAACTGCCCGCCGGCCATGACCGAAGCCATGGCGTGAACGCGGGAGCGGGGGAACCAACATGCTCGGAGCGTCGTGTTGTCAGTATTGTGGAATATGAAGAAGGTAAAATGGCAGAACTGCCGCCGGCTGCCATCCGTGCCAAGCTTGGAGTGGAAGACCAGCTCGATTCAAGTGGTGGAACACGAACATGAACATGAAACGACGACGTCTTTCCAGGTCAAGCCGTTTGCAACAAAGGTGCTTTGGGACGAAATTCCCATGTCAAAAATAAACATTGATTAATGACCTACGCAGCGCAAGGCCCACGTCCCAGCAAACAAAAATATGGCACTCGTCCATGCCTCCCTTCTCCAAGATTTGAACGAGCTTGCTCTGGTTTTTATTTATTTATTTTCCCTAATCCGGCCAGCAGCCCAACATGCGGAGCTGACGACGTGACGAAGGATGAAGCGAGCAGGTGCAAGGCAGTATGGTGCAGAATGTTAGCGCGCGCTGCTAGAAGATAGAAGAGTGGGCTATGTACGAGTGATTGAACACATCCCTGTCCTGGGTGGGCTTGGAAAGAAGTCGCAATCGGAGGCTTGACAACGCCATGTCCATCCACAGGGCTCTTTTTTATCGCGATGATCACCAGAAACAGGGGTCTGGAACACCCCCGCTGACCGCCTAGCTTGTTATTGTCCACGAGAAGACGGATGACGACGAGCAGTGACTGAAGATGAGACTAGACAGGCCGCAGCAAAGATGGCTCATGCGAGCCAACTGCAGCGCCTTCAGCTGCAGGCTGCAACGCCAACTGTTGAAACCAGACAGGAAAAGAGTACACTGCGCCATCCGAGACACTTGCGAAAGAATTCCTACCGGTGTTGGGGCCGCTGACATTGGCGGCGCGATGCCACCAGATTCGATTTTCCTGTCTGCCACAGAGTGATGGCCACATGGGCGGGGGGGGAAGAGAAGACAGGGACTTCGGCGCTGGCCGAATGGGAGGCAGGAAGGAATCGCCATTCGAATCAGGACCAACACCACAGGGTTGTACCGGCCACGGCCAGGGACATGATGGGACCTGCCGTGCTCATGATGCAGTCAATTATGGTCCCGGGCCATGAGGCCATGGCGAAGGCCGTCGTTGTTGTCCCGGCTCCCGCGCGCGCTCTCTCTCACCCGGAGCAGCTTGCCGGCAGCCATGCTTTCCGTAGGCGTCAATTGCTGCGATGAATCAGGACAGATGCGCGGTCGGAACCACCTGCGACCGAGAGGGGATCAGCGACGACTTAACTTAACTCGGTGGGGCCGCTGCTCATGTCCAACAGGCCATGACCATGGTCGTGAACATGACCGAAGGCTTCTGGAACATGGCAGAAAGTTTGCAACATGTATTTTGGCCCCGAGACCAGCGAGAGAGGCTGAAGGCTGAAGGCGCCGCAAAATATACATAGTATATCTTCCAAAGAGCTTCGAGAAGAAGGCCGTCCGTCCCGCCCTCGGCCCCACGGGCGCCGACCTTTGGAAAGGCCCCGAGTCCCGACTTATCGTGTGTTACCATGAGTCATGCTCTTTTCCCCAATTCTCCCGTTCCTCGGCCTGCTGCTTGTCTATTTACAGTGGGGAGCGCGACAACGACAAGCAAGACGGCGACGAGGACGACTTGTTTTGATGGGCCATGTTTGGCCGAAAATGAATGGGAAATGCCTTCAATCTGTTTCAAAAGTTTCAGAAATGACTAATGCCCTGCAGGCATGGGCGGACCGACCGAGCAAAAAACAAATGAAAAAAAAAAAAAAAAAAAAAAAAAAAAAAAAAAAAAAAGAGACTGGACATCGGAGTCAACGGCCGTGAGCAACACTGCGTACGCCACCTGCATGCGCCTCTGATTGTTGGAAAGAGCCGTGGCTGGAGAATCGGGTTAGACCGATTCGACCAATTCGACCGATTAGACGCGACTTCACGACTTCACGTGGTACGTGATAGTAACCCTCCAGCCCAGCCAAGGCACGTCATCTACTTCAACCTTCAGCGCAAATATATTTCCGAAGGGCTGCTTGCTCTAGTTGGGTTGACCATTCTGAGAGAGTTTTGTTTGGCCGTCGGTAGATCACGCGGCCAAAGCGCCTGCGTTTCCGATTCGACGTTGCACTCGGTGATCGACGTCAAGTTCAAGTATGCATATACTGGCTGGCTCTTGGTTTTTTTTTTTTTTTTTTTTTTTTTTGTTTTTTTCTGTCAGTCATTTTGAGACGAGGGGGGATGGTGGAGTCGCTTTGATAGGCAGACCCTTCTTCGCGTTTGGCGGCGTGTCAAATCATGGGCTCCGTTGGTGTCAAGCATGGCAGAAACAGGATGCGTGCTTGGGCCAACAAGATCCCGGCAGCAGGGGCCTGCTCTCACCACGTCTGTATCTACGCATCTCCTGTTGGGTGCGTGATCGACGAACGGAGCAAGGAGAACGATGCTCCGCCACGCCGTCGTCTGCGGTATTGGCGCATCTTACATTTAATCCCAAGGAGAGTGGCGGTCAGGAAGATGTGCCACATGGGTCCTCCAAGACCGCGTTCTCTCTGCCAGTCGCCGAACAAAAAATATGGTCGGATGGTCGTTAGGCGATCCGGAGACCTTTGGAGAACCGGGTTGTTTTCGTACGGGACAGGTCGCGTATCATCAAAAGGAAACGTTCTTCCAACGAGATTGGCGCAAGGGGACCCGGGCGACACAAACTGAGAAGTTGCAAATGACATATGGGCATGGTTCTTGCTCCATGACTCAATCGGTCTGACGGGACGGATGCCGTCGATGAACGTCGGCATGTGATGAGAAACGAGAGAGGCAAACTGTGTGTCCCGTGGACCTATAGCGAAGCAGTCAGATTTTCTGAGCGGGAGAGATGCTCTTTTCGGCATCATCTCTCTTGATCTGTGTGCTCTCACGGACATAGTCGACGATAGCATCCACACACAATCTGGAGAATGATGGTACTTGACGCGGAATTTCCCCATTTCCGTGGAACGAACCGCCCTTGGCATGAAATCTTGCTCTCTTGCGTGGTCGGCATCGACAGGCGCATCGAGGAGCTGCCATGGCGATCGACCAGACTCTCTCCTCTCCTCGTCTTTCCCTCTTGAGGAATCCATCATCGTCTGGAATTTCCAGTACAGCTGGCTCGCATCGCAAGCCCACTTGACCAAATTCACACCCATCCATCTGTCCGCTGCACGCCCATGGAATTCAGGTTTTCCGACAACACTCGACGACCAATCCGGATTTCTCTGGGCAGATTCACAGGCCACGCCCGGCTGCGCCAGGCGATTCTGCCTCCTCCTCGTCCTCCTCCTCCTCCTTCTCTTTCTCCTCCTTGCTTTCTATCCGCTCAACGGAGGTGACCATTATTGTTTGACCGGTGAAGGAGAGAAGGGGGGGGGGGGGGGGGGTTGTTCTCGCTAACAGCTTGGTCCAGAACAGGATATGTCGCAAATTGAACATCCCTCGACCCCTCCCTCCCTCTCTAAAAACCCTCTCCCGCAAGTGTTGTGCTTCAGGAGGAAAATATCCTGCTGTACGTAGTAAACATGTATGTTCTCGGGGATAGAACCTGCAATCGTTGGGGCCGCCCCCTCCCTCCTCCCCCCTTCCCCCCTTGGTTCTCCTGCCCTCTTTCCCCCTCCGCCCCCCCCTTTTTTTCCCTCCCTGCCTCCCAAAGTGCCCAACCTCCGTCTCTTCCTCGCCATTCTGCATCCCCGGACAGTATCTTCTGTTTTTCTTTTTTTTTCCTCTTGCTTCCCACCTACCTGCGAAATATAACCCCTCTTTTCTCTTTTTTTTTTTCTTTTTTTTCGTTTTTTGCCCAATATTTGTGCCAGGTATAACGGTGGAAAGCCACCCTGTGACCAGGGACCGACCGTGAACCGTGTAGGTACTCCTCTTCGTGAATTTGTTTGTCTATTGTTCTTTTTTTTTTTGTCCATGATTGGCGACTCGTAATTTGCTCGTGTTGAATTGGGAGGGGGCAGGGCCGGGGGGGGGAAGACAGCGGCTGGATGGGAAAAGGTCACGCGGGAAATGGGTTTTATTATTTCTTGTTGTTCGCTTTAATGCCCGTTTGCGGAAACGGAAAGACGAGATAAAATGTTTGTTTGTTGGAACAGGGGGTAAGGGGTGACATAATTCATTGTCCGTGAGGTGGAGATGGGGATGGGGGGCGACGTAGCAGTAGGTAGTATGTTGGTAGGGAAGTGTTGGTTGCTGCCTGTTTTTTTGGTTTTTTTCAACCCTCCCCCCCCCCTCCCCCCGATACATGGGTCTCTATTGGTGTCTTGGTGTGTTTCCTCCCTCCGCACTGCTTGGTTAGAGTTCATTCGTGATCTTTGGCTGGGATGCGACATGGGATGGTATCATTTCATGTACGCGGGTTTGATTCTCGCCGGTGAAGAAGCAGTTGAAAGATCTACCGGACCAGCCATCCCTCGTCCCGACAGGAAAGGTTAATCAACAGCGAGGATCACGTTGACTCACCACAGGACCCCAGGCCACGGCATCATGGACAATTCTACAAAGGCTCGCTTTGCACGCCCCCCCCCCCCCCCCCTTCCCACGACCAAGTCAACGTCCACATGACACAATGAAACCCTAGTCAGTTTGCTGATTTACTCACATCATTTACCGTATTCTCATTTAACAAAACTGATATACGGCTTCTTTGTCGGTGCGCGTGCATGTCCTTCCTGTCATTAGGGTGAAACGCCCGGGGGAGAGATGGTAGGGGGGGGTGTCAAGAGCCCGCGTACCCTCCATCCACCATTGAGCCAGAAGATCAAGGGAAACCCCAAGAGAAAGAGGGAGGATGCCACCGCCAACCAACTTGGCGGAAGGACAAGGGCCAAAAAAAAATCCCCCGAGGAAGCCGGAACGGGGGAAAGAGCACAATGAGAACAAAGCTCAGCTAGCTAGCTAACCCATCAGACCAATCATTCAGATTTGTGTTTCCGCCATCCCGCAGCACAATGGATTTTGATTTTTGATTTTTTTTTTTTCAAATAAAACAAGGGGGGGAAGGGGAAAGAGGAAGGGTTAGGGGGAGGGGGGGGGGGGGGGCAAAAAAAAAAAAAAGAGGGGAATTTCGTCA
>JABAEC010000021.1:181392-302024 GCA_013435705.1 Claviceps paspali
CCCCCCCCCCCCCCCCCCCCCCCCCCCCCCCCCCCCCCCCCCCCCCCCCCCCCCCCCCCCCCCCCCCCCCCCCCCCCCCCCCCCCCCCCCCCCCCCCCCCCCCCCAAACAAAAAAAAAAGAGGGGAATTTCGTCTCGGGACGCTTGACTTGGAAGGGTGGTTTTTTTTTTGTTTTTTTTTTTCTTGACGAGGCATACTACGTAACAAGAAGAGAACAAACAGACGCTCTCACACAAACACATAATATTTACACATAGTTTTGAATTCGGGTAGAAAAGGAGGAGAAGGAGAGGGGGGGGGGGGGAGGGGTGTGTTCATAGCATCGGGTTGTTTCCTCAGGTTTCGGAAACTTGTTGGGCGGCCGCACCGCCTGTTATCTTTTTTTTTCCCCCTCTCTTCACGAAGAAACTTCGTCCCTGCTACGGGGGCTGATAGACTTGGTCGTTTTGGTGGCGAATCGGAGAATTCACATCGGGGGCATGGACCAAGGCTGCTGAGATTTTGGGGGAGGGGTCGTTGATATTGTGGGAGGTTATATCGTGAGAGGGAGGACGAGTGGGCTGGGACTATTCTTGGAGTGTGGGAGGGCTTTTGAAGGATGGGATTCCCGGTGGGTTATTTTGTTTGTTTTATGTTTGGGAGGCGGGGAGGCGGAGAAGGGGGAGGGGGGCACGTTCTTACTACGTAGTAGGCACCTCGGGCGCCATGTGTTATATGGGAATAGAGAGACGTGGGAAATAACAAAGACGTAGAGTTCTGCTGGTGAATGTGAATAGAATGGGTTCTGTCCCCTCCTCTCTCGCGACAGACAAGCCCGTGGATATGCCACGGTCCAGTTCACAGAAGCACGATAGACACAGTCATCAGGGGAAACGAGAAACAGTAACATCCGAACCAGAGCTTCAAAAGAGCTGGAAACCCGCCTCGGGTGCTCAAAATACACACGACCCCAACATAGAAGATGGAAGCTTGTCCGTGTTTTCCTTTTTCAAAACCCCCGTTGGTAAAGTATACCCGCTACCCTGGAGAGTATACCCGCTACCCTGGAGAGTATACCCGCTACCCTGGAGAGTATACCCGCTACCCTGGAGGAATGTGTCCTTTCAAGAAACGTGCCAGAGGACAAAGGGAAAGAGGGATTTATTCGCTCGTAGAATGGACGGTAGATTAGAAGGGGAATGTAGAATCGGGCCCAGAACAAGTCAGAGAAGACGAGAAAAGGGGCATTCGCTCATACGTGGGATGGGAAGGGGGCGATGTAGAATTGGACTTGGAGACCCGCCGGGGGAACGCCACGAGCGAAACCAAGAGATGGTATATCCAGAGCAGTCTTGCCATTCGTGTCGTCCCAAGGACATTCGGAAAGGAATATTTATCAATACCACGTACGCAGAGCGATTGTACCTGCGGATGGGCGTCGGCATCATCTTTCCCCATCCTCGGCGCGGCCGTGTCGTCTTTCTTCTCGGAACAACGACGATGGTATTTTCGCATGACAAGGGGGGAGACAAAAGAGCATCTACGGGGTGTTTTCTTTTTTTCCCACTGAGTGTAGTGGTTTCGTAGTCACCAGGAGAGAGCCTCGGTGAGTTGTCACCGCGGCGAGGTAACTAAAACGAAGAAGAAAGAGAAGAAGAAGAAAAAGAAGAAGAAAAAGAAAAGAGCAATGGCCGCGCGTCATTAAAGAGAATTCATTCGTTTTGCCTTCTCGCAGAGCCAGCCAACCCCCGCCTGTCTCCAACGGACAGGCATCATGAAAAGAGCAAAGCGGTCATGAAAATGGCCATGGTAGTTCGTCTCCCGCATCTACCCAGCCAGTCTTTACCTACCACCGTGGCTCTCCCCGCTCGATTCCCGGCGTAGAAATGACATTCTTGTCGCCAAATGGATTGTCGTCGTCATCTTCCTCCTCCCCCTCTTCCTCCTCCTCCTCCTCCTCCTCCACCTCCTTTCTTTGGCTCACCGCAGCAGGGGCCGGCCGTCGAGCAGGCACCGCAGGCCGAGGGGGTCTCGCCGGCGCGAGAGCATCGCCCCCGCCAGGAGGGCCAGAATCGGGAGAGCAGCCGCCCGTCCGGTCCCGCTGGGCCTTTTCGGTGATCACTGTCCCACGGGGTATCAGTACGACGAGGACGGCCCGCGAGAAAGAGAGACGGACGTCCCACGGGGAAGAACCAAAGGGGGGAAGGGGGTTGATACTGCGTCATGCTGGGATGAAGAAAAAAAAAAAAAAACATACTTCTATACCTGTGCGCCTGCTCAGCCAGCTCATCATCCGAGTCGCTGTCCGCCTCGATGGACTGATCGAGCTGCTCAAAGGCCATGAGCGCATGGACAAGCTCGTCATTGGCATGAAGCAGACTGCCCAGCCACTCCTCGCTCTCGACCTGATGGATCTGTTCTCACACCCTCCTCCCCCCCCCCCCCCCTCCGGCCGTCAGCTCAGGAAACTCGGCAATGGCCCCAAGATGAGCTCACGTAGCGCAGTATCCTCCTCCTCAGGGTCTTGCAGGCCTCGAAGTGGCCGGCGGCAACGCGGTTTTCCGAGACGCGCTCCCTCTCGCGGTTGATGGTCTGCAGCGAGTTCATCAACCCCGTCGACGCCATGGACGCCTCGGCAATGACCGACTTCATCTTGTCCTTTTCCAGGTCGAGGTTGAAGGGCCTGCGGCTCTTGCTCTTGCTCTTTCTCTTGCCCTTGCCCTTGGACTTGGACTTGAAGGCGCTCTTCTTGGTCGGGGGCGCGACGCTCGCCTCGGCGGACGACGGCCCCACGCCGGGCTGCTGCTGTCTCTGGCGCGGCGGTGGCGCTTTCCCCTCGTCGTTTTCGGCGTCATCATCATCGTTGTCCTCGTCGTCTTCCTCGTCGTCCCCGAACGGGTTCTCCGTCTCCCGGACGACCCGCGACCTCTCCTGCGTCATGGCCACCTTGCGCTTGGGCAGCTCGCGGTGCAGGCGTGCCACGCGCTCCATGCCCGGGACGGACCCGTATTGCGCCCATTCGCGGAACAGCTCCGCGCACTTCTTCCGCACGGCCGGGTCGGACAGGCCCGAGGTGGCGCAGACGCGGAGGCGCTCCAGCAGAGGCTCGTCGGCCAGCGCGCGCTGGAAGCCGGTGCCCGCGTTATGGATCAGACCGTCCAGCAGGACGAGCGCCCTGATCTGCCGGTGGGCGGTGCCGTACTTGAGCTTCTTGCGGATGGCGCGGGCCGCCTCGGCCGGCCCCGTCGCCTGCATCTTGATGACCTCGACGAGGTCCGGGATCCCGCTGAGGTCATCCTCGGGGTACGACTCGGCCGTGAGGTTCTCAATGGTGACGGTGACGGCCGAGTACGGCTTCTTCTATTTGGAAGAACGGGACGGACGTCAGACGGGGAAGGGGGAGAGGGAAACAACCCCTCGTTCTCGGATTCGGGACGGGTGAGAGAGGAAACGAGGGGAACGAGGAGGCATACCGACTGGAACATGGTGGTGGGAGCCTGGCCTCGTCACAGATTTTGCCGCCGATGTGTGTTGTTGTTGGGGAGACACGCGCTCCGGAACTCGACGATGACGCCGCCGTCGTCCTAACGAAGGTTGCTTGCGTGTTGTTGCCGTGCTGGGTGGAAGCGGGAGGGCGGGCATGTGGGAATGCGGGGAGAGCTGGAGAGAGGGGGAAGGGGGGGGGGGGGGGAAAGCTTGGGTGGGCCGGCCAGGGACGGAACGGAGAGAAGAGAGGGTTGGTTATGTGGTGTTTTCTTTTTCGTTTTCTTTTTTCTTTTTTTTCTTTCCCACTCTTTGGCTGCCCCAATTGTTCCACGCATCACGTAATGAATGGTCGGACGATAGGAAATGGTTGCCATCTACTGGACCGACATTTGCATTCTCGATTGCAATTGCACGACAAGTGCTCAAGTCTCCCCCCCCCCCCCGACGGAGTGCGTGTGATGTAGTCCGTAACCAAAGGAAACTGAAAAGAAGAGAAGAAGATGAAGAAGAAATTTAAAAAAAAATTAAAAAAAATTGGTCGCTTACAATACAAACACCTTCCCCCCCTTCCTATCCCATCTCATGTCCGCACCTCCAGGAAAAAAAAGCCACCCAACACCCAACCCAACCAGGGAATGCCCTCCCTTCCTCGCCATCATGACGCCTTGCCCAGACCAAGTAGCACCAAGTTGGCGACATTCATCGTCGTAATCACCAGCCACACCCCCGACGCCAGCACAATCACGTACCACGGACTCGACATGTCCATCCCAGCCGCGGCTCGCACCGCGGCTGGGCCGTCATCTCCCGACTCGACGTAGTACCTCGCCATGCCCGGCAGGACGGTCATGTACTTGGGACGACTGGTGAAGTAGATCAGCGGCAGGGTGACAAAGGGCAGCACGGTGCTCAGAACCACCTGCGAGGCGTTCAGCGCCGTGTTGAGGCCCGCCCTCCCCACGGCGCCGGCGATGATGACCGAGGGCGTGATGCTGATGGAGCGGGTGATGAGGCGGCGCAGCCAGGGCGCCACTCTCCAGCGGATGGCGCCCTCGCTGACCATCTGGCCGGCGATGGTGCACACGATGCCGGCGGAGATGCCCGACAGCAGGAGGGCGAGGGCGAAGATGGTGCCGACCGCGGGCGATATGCTCCTGGCGAGCAGGTCGTGGATGCCGAAGATGTCGGCATCGGCCGCCTCCGGGAGCCCGTAGAGCGAGGCGCCGGCCACGATGAGGATGGCCGAGTTGACGAAGAGGGCAAAGGTGAAGAGGGCGAGGGCGACCTCGGCGATGCTGTACTTGAGCGAGTGCTGGATGGCCGCCTGGGAGGGCACGTACTTGGCCTCGTCGCGGCACTGGTCCTCGTCCGTCGCCGACGCCGACGAGGCGCTCGAGACGGGCTCCGCGGGCAGCAGGCCGTGGCGGGCGTCGTACTCGCGCAGCCGGGGCTGCACGATGCCCGAGCCGAGATACAGGCTGTGCGGCATCACCGTCGCCCCGAGGATGCCGCACGCCTGGTACAGCGCCTCGGCCTCGACGAGCTGGCCGCTGGGCACGTAGCCCCGGAGGACCTCCCCGGCGCTGCTCCTCACGCTGCTCAGCTGGATGCAGAAGCAGACGACGACGCCGAGAACGAGCAGGCAGACGAAGGCCTCGAACAGCCGCAACCCGCCCACGGTCCGTTCGGGCCGGTAGAAGAACAATATGACCATGACGTCGAGGACGGAGAGGGCGCACCCCGCCACCAGGGGCAGCTTCGGGATGAGGAGATTCAGCGCAATGGCCGTGCCAATCACCTCGGCCATGTCCGTCGCCACGATGGCCGCCTCGGCGAGCGCGTAGAGCAGGTAATTCAGCCACCGCGGCAGGAAGGCGCGGCACGCCGACGCGAGGTCGAGCCCCGTGACGGTGCCGAGCTGGATGGCCAGCGACTGGAGCAGGATGGCGAAGAGGTTGCTGAGGAGGACGATGAAGAGCAGCCTGTACTGGTAGGACGCGCCGGCGGCGATGTCGGTCGAGTAGTTGCCGGGATCGACTTTGAACGCGGAAGGGCCAAGCCCGCCAGGTCAGCGCGGGCAACCTTCTTTTTGCTTCTCCCAACGCAGATATCAAGATGGAAACGCCCGCCGCCAAAACATACTGTACGCGACCGAGACCATGAACCCCGGCCCGACGAACCTGCCGAATGTCCAACAGGCGTCTTTCACCTTCGCGACGACCGTCCTGCCCGCTGCGACGGACGTCCTCGCCCCGGGGGGCTCTGCCGTGCTGTCCATCGCCGCAGACCTCGACCGCGGCGCCGATGCCCGGACGGACGTGGTTGTTGCTGCTGTCGCGACTGTCGCTGCCGCTGTCGTTGCTGCCAGCTTCGTCGTCGTCGTCGTCGTCGTCGTCGTCGTTGCGCATTGCGCGCAGAAGGGTCCGGCGTTTTCCATGACTTGTCCAAACAAGAGGTCACGTAGCACACTACTACTACTACTACTTAGTACGTAGTAGTACTGCGTCCTACTACTAAGCGTAGTACTAACCTTACTTACTACGATTAGTAGTAGTAAGTATTAGTAGTAAGAAGTACCAGCACCTACTAGCAAATCCAAATCCCTGTTGGCGGGGACGACGCCCGAAAGCTACATCCGCGGTTCCAAATCCGGCTTGTCACCCCAGTTATTTCCTTCTCCCCCTCATTCACCACCAGTGCCTCTTTGCAAACGACCTTTCCAAAGCCACAAGAAAAAAACTGCGACATTTGCAGGATCAAAAAAAAAAAAAAAGAATGCAGAAAAAAAAGGACCCCCATCTTTGCCCTGAATACTTACCCTTCAAAAGACAGTCATCCCGCGTCTGTAGCGGAAAAACCGCCGCCGACATTCCAAGTGTTCCCAGACTGACTTGGCATGTGACGACGTGGCATCTTTGGTCTTCTTTGTCTTGCCCTGTCTTGCCCTCCCACGATAGCCTGATCACCAGTCATGCCCTATAGCCAATTTTCGTCGTTCGACCTTATATCTCCATCACGCTTTCTCCGACTCCTTTCCGCAATGCTATCCGTCATCCATGTGTCTATTTTTTTTTTAAAAAAAAGTCGTAAGGTGTTGAAGGCTTGCTTTAGAGTAGTAGATCCTTGTCAAAGGAAACCCCATCTCTCTCTCTCTCTCTCTCTCTCTCTCTCTCTCTCTCTCTCTCTTTCTTTATGCCGAATTTTCGTATTTCCCCTTCCATCATGTATCTGGAGAGCTTGAAAATGATGAAGCCTCGTCTATCAAGCAGCTTGCTTGATTTTCCTCGCCTGCTCCGTGAGCCAATATGCTCGCCAGAAGCCCTCCGAAGGCGTCATTGTCCCGTGCTCAGTTCCTCTTTCCGGACTTGATGGCGGCTCTCTCTCGCTCTCGCTTGGCGTATATGCCCGCAGTGAAGGGATCCTCGTAGCGCAGAGCGACAACATATACCAGATAGACCCAAGCTGTCATGAGGACACCAGCTGGTTTGCCAAAGAGCAGACCGGTGCCCAGAAAGCACATGGTTGACCCCCGATACATGGGGGAGCCGGTGACGTTGAACGGAAAGCCCGTCACCATTTCATCCAGCAAGAATCCGAAATAGTCGCCGAGAAACGTGCCCTGTATCCCCAATCTCCATGTGGACGAAACCACGAGGAGGTTACCAGCACCCAGCAGTATGTAGGCAGCAACCCGGGAATACACAGTCAGAAGCAGCGGGTGCGATGGTTGTTCTGATATGGCCTTCTTGTACAGCCAATCCCGCAGAATACCGAGGCAGAAGATGGCAGCAGCTAGGCCGTAACAGGCCGTTTTGGAATTACCGCCAAATAATCTCGTCAGCACCTTGTTTCGATACTCTGCACGATCTCGAGGTCAGCTTGTCATTGAACTCGTCGTTCTCTCTTTTTTTTGTTCTTTTTTTTTTGTGCCGCACGCAGAATGCCACGTTGAGTTGCATGATATAATCCTCCAGAACGGGGGGTGGGCGAGAGAGCGATTCGTGGGGGTTCGAACCTTGTCGCGCGACGATGCTTCATGATGCGAAAGCCGTCTGGTTAGCTGGTTGTCTCATCGTGTACTCTGGCCCAGCGGTCCAGGAAGGGTGTCCGGATTCCAAGGCGACGAAGACGTGAGGGGGAATTGACTCACTTCCAAAATAACGGATTGAATGCGATGGATGCTCCCGACACTTTTATAGGCCACACACAGCCGAACCAACAGTTAGCCACGGAGAAACAATATGGCTTTGCGACGCACATCACATCATGACCATGGCCGCATCAAGGCTAGTCTTTGTGGGAAAAAGAAAGGAAAAACTTGTCGCCCACGCCCACTCACCAATCAAGCTCGTCTTGCCGAAATCAACATAGTCGGCGAGGCCGCCGAAAAGGAAAGCCATGTCAGCCGGGTGGGAGGAGGAGGTAGGTCGGTATGGTTTGGTGGTTTCGCGAGCAGATAAGAAACGGACAGCAACGATGCGAAGTAAACACAAGGTGAAGAGGGAAGAGGAGCAGAGAAGCTTAGTCCGCGGGGAGCTCATTCATGACCTTGGGTCTGCCCAGACGACGACCGAACGACCGACGACTTGCATGTTCCAGCTGCAGCAGCTGGATGACCCCAATTCGTTGACCTGGTCGGCCAACCAACCAACCACAAGCCGGTGTCGACCTCACTGTCCTGAGTTAGGGTGCTTGCTGTGGGGAGATTCCTACTCGCTACTAATTAGGATAGTGGAATACTAGTACATAGTATGTACATACATACACAACTCTTACGACATAGTACTATGTAGTACGCTGTCTCTACTCTACTCCGAGCCCCGAACCTAACCCCAGTCTGCATGTGAAGAAAAGAAAAAAAAAAAAAAAAGAAAAAAAAAAAAAACCAAGAAAGACCCTCGGCCGAAACGAAAACCAGGTCCGCAGCATTGCTGCGTTAGGTGAATGACAACTCTCGCTTCCTCAACAATTCCTTCACAACTGACTGCCTCGTGTGGCCGTGTGGGTGTGTCATCATCTGCCGCACGTGTTCCGCACCCATTGTCGAGGGAGGTTGTGTGGGATGCCTTGTGCTCAAGTCGGCGCATCCTGCTTTATTTCATCCAACGTCTTCTGGTCATTGGCATCATTCATGTCCATCTCTCTCTGCAGATTTGTCATCTGCGGCAGCATGGGCCTGTGTGTTTCAATTCCGCCGAGCCCGCGTCTTCTTCCCTGTCGTTATCGTGTTGTCTTCCTCCTCCTCGTCGTGCCCCTTCTTGAGATCTTCTGTCAAACCCCACTCCTCCTTGTCGTACCAATCCTCACCATCCGACATGTCTCGGTTTGGCCCGCAGTGCGCCTCTGCCTTGGCCCAGTGCAGCACACTGCTTCGGAGCCTATGTGCTCGGAGCAAGCCATGGTGAAGCCGGCTCGCGCCCCTGCATACCTCCTCTTGCTTCTGTACATAGAGCGCGAGTAGCCGTCTTATGTCTTCAGCTTCGTTCTCGGGAATCCCCATGTTCCTGTCGGGCTTGGCCCCAGGGGGGACCGAGAACATGGGGTGGACAAATGATTCTTCCGTCGGCTTGACTGCCTTGGAACCTTCTCCCGCGGAAATCGCATACCTAGGATTTTGCTGAGATACAGCGGCCCTGTCGTCGGCAGTCGTATTTCGACCTTGTCTTAATCGTTCTCGCTGACTGCCTTCTTTGTCCTCCACATTATCTGGCTTATGCCTACTTGTGGCATCTCTCCCATTCCTCTTCATTTCTTCTTTGGCGTCGGTAGCATCTCTCATGGGCACATCGGCATCGGCTTCCGTATCGGGGAGGGGACCGTCATGTTCCTTTTCTGATGTGTTGGTCATAGGCGCTTCGGAGTTGCCATTGACCGCAGTGCTGCATGAACTTGCCGCAACGTCGCTGCCCAAAAGGCTTTGTAGAAACCCAGCGACGTGATGGTCCGAGTACAATTCGACATCGTTGGTGCCCACCACCGTTTCGCAAGGCATCCAAACGCAGTCTCCGCAAAGTGAGGTCCACAGATGCCTTACTTGCCATAAGGACCGATTTTCCTTGCGCATGATCTTACAGCTTTGTTTTATGAGCTCGCCGAGAGTTTTTGAGGTAAAGGGTCTGGAGAGTGTCGGATGGTGTGGCAATTCGGTAGCAGACGTTAGGGGACCCAAGAGATCTGTAAAAAGAGTAAGACGGAGTGCGTGCCGGCGGACCAAGAGCCAAACACTTACGTTCGAGGCGAATGCTAGAGTATGGGTTAAGGTCAGCGGCTGCCAGTTCGGCGTCTCCGATGCGATCGGCGTCGTCGTCACTCGTTATCTCGTAGCCTTCATCGTCGACCAGCGGAGGGTTTCGGTACAATATGCTCCTTCGCACGCCGGCGTAATCCACAGTCTGGGAAGGGAGCGCAAGACGGTCAGATCAAGGTCGGACACAGTAGTGGTAGCGGAAAATCGAATCGTCGACTAGACTTTGTACCTGCTTGTAAGCGCTCGGGCTGGCTGTCGGTGCCAATTGCCCTTTGCGTGCAAATCGCGCTCTCTTCTGGAGCTTGTGGCCACGATTAGTGAAGCTCTCGATCTCGGAGTCAGAGTCGGATTCTGCCGCGACGGATCTAGTTAGCGACGAGTCTCCCCAAGAGAGGGAAGTTAGCCGGCAAAGCTGGTGAGAGGCCTCACCGTAGGCTTTCCTCTTGAACGCCTTTTTCATGCCAGCTATTGTCTCGGCAAAGAGGATCTGCTGCGTAGCCATCGCGAACCAGAGGGTGGGCAGGTTGAGGAAGGTCGGTGGTGGTGATTGTTGGCGAGCTCGCCGAGTCGGCAACGAAAGAGGTGATGCTGTGCTCTCGGGCTCTTCCTGCGGAAAAAAAGAAGAAGAAAAATTGGCAACGGCCAGGCGCCAGACGTATCCTCCGAAGAGCGAGTCCAGCTGCGAGAGGGGGGGTTTGTGTTTTGGGAAGAAGGGGGCAGAGCGGCGCAAAATTGGGGAAAGAGTAGCGAGGGGACTGCAACTGCACTTCTACTTCTGTCTACTTCTGTCTGCACTGTACTGTGTATGTCCAGCGATAAGCAAGCCCACGCGCCCGCCCTGGCATGGACCCCACCCACAAGAAGTACGTACTGGTAGTAATGCGACCGCCTATGGCGAATGAAATCTGCGTCACCTTGGTAAAGAGGTAAGTAAAGTGTATGTACACAGTACATTTTTCTGTTTTGGCAGACGCCCCGAGGCATTGTGCCTGCCGGCACTGTTCAATGTTAGACGTTTGAGCGCGAAGCCGGAATGACGGCATTTAAACGCTAGCGTTCCACAAAAAAAAAAAAAACAGTTACACTTGATTCAGTAATCGGCGTTCTCAATGTATGCCTTTGTGAGTGTTTTTTTTTTTTTTTTACAATCTCGCGGCATCGTATTCCCGTTCATCCTGTGTAGTCCATTCTCACCCACGAAAGAGAACGAAAGAGAAGTCGGTATTCAAGTATTTATTCCACCGCGTGGCATCGAATCATGAAAACGGAAGCCCCCCACTTGCATGCTTTCCAAGAACATCTAGCCCATCCAGAGCCACCAAAGTCCTGGCAACTAGACGTAGTAAATGGCCACGAGACCACTCATCACCCTGTACGGAAAGACGTACCACTTCTGGCAGACCGATCAGGAGAACGCGGCCACGAGGACCCCCCGGCTGATGGAAGTTCATCGCTCAAGAAAAAAAAAAAAAAAAAAACCAAGATTGCAGCAAATGTGGATGCTACGACCGGCAACTAGACAACCATCAAAATTCAGACACAGCACATGGAGAAGAAGTATATTCATCGCAGCTTACATGTCTGGCGAGTTTGTAATTTCTTCGAACGACTGGAGTATCTCGAATCCCATTGCCACCAGGGGCTCGTAGGCATCGTCCACAACCTACGGAAATTCATCACGTTAGCATCACCACGTTCCCGTAAGGACTTGGTTCTACCATTTACCCAGCTTAGGACGGCCTTGGAGGCCTTGTGGCTCTTGCTTTGACGGATACCCATGAGAGCCAGTCCCTGCAAGATAAGGCTCGCCTGGGGCGAGGCCGGCACAATAGGCGCAATGATGCCGCCAATATCTCCGTTCTGTGATGATAAGGAAGGAATGTACGTAGCCAACGCGGTGGCCGGGTGGCAAATGACGACGGTCCCAATGAGGCTGCCAAACGGATCCTTGGCTCGCACGATCCCACATGTCTTGTTCTCTGAGAGGGCGAGAGTATAGAGCTCGTGAACTTCTGGGTTGGCATTTGCGCGAACATGGTGCAACACATTCTCCGCATTCTCCAAGCCATGGATCAAGTCAAAGCTGATGCTGACGATTTGGAGATTCTGAAGAAGCCCTTCCGGGGCCGTCCAACTGGGGAGGTTGTTGATGATCATATTGGTCAAGCGACGTGGGAACTGCGCGTCCCAGCCGCTGTTACTGAACCATTCTTTCGCCGTGTTGACCCCGATATCCAGTGGAACGCCCAGGAAAACTCCAGGGAAGGACATGCCCATTTGCACCTTTTTCAGTCCTCTCTGCTCTCCTATGCTCTTCAAGGCTCTTTTGTGAAGTGATCGTCCAATGCAGACGTTGCGTTTGCCAGGATCGACAAGCAATGCGCCAATAATGCCATGGCCCGCGACAAAATAAGTGGCGACAAAACCGTAGAGTGCTCCTGTGCTGCTATTTCTCACGACGAAGTGGGTTTCCTTGATGTTTGGATTGTGAAGCTCGAAAGATGCCGCTCGTGTCGACTTGAGAAAATGCAAGTCTGGGGCGCTGGCCCGATGGACTCCCTTGAGCAAGTCATCGAGGCCGGCGCTGTCTCTGCTTCGATCGTATTCCTCCACTAGCCAGTGCTGTCTCGACTTGAGCACCTTTTTGCTCTTGCGCAATGTTCCGGGCATGCTGCCTACAGGATCGATCTCGCCCACTAGTACCCTGACCAAGGCGGACAGGGAATTTTCCGTGAAATCAAAAGTGCATATATACGTCCCTATAGATTTGTCCATGGCGAAGTCGTACGGGGAGCTCACGGCAACAACAATCAGCTGTTTCTTGTTTCCCCTACTTCGGTGCATGGAGCACATCATGTCCACGTGCTTCGTGAAGCCTGTTTGGTACATGTTTCGGTAGGCATCTGCAGTGACAACGATGATACATGAAGCCCTGTTTATGAGGTTTTCGTGAACTACTTTTCTATCAGCGGGAGTGCCGAAATAATGAAAGAAAAAAAAAAAAACGATTGAGTGCGAGCCTCTGATCGTACCTGGTCTTACACCATTCGCCGTATAACTAGTGTGGAGGAGCTTCTCGTTGCGATGCCGAGCAAGGTTTTTTCCGAATTCGCGGAATACACCCTCGCCGCTCATTATGGAACTCCTTTGACGTTCTTTATGCGCCAAGTCGTCGCGGTTTGTGGGAGTTTGAGACCAGTTTCTTTTGGATTCCAACAAGCTTTTGGTCATCGCAGAGGCAGGAAGCGGCTTGACTAGGGGTGTGAGTAGTAACAGCTCCTCTCCACGATGCATCGAGTTCGAGAGAGGCAACAATTTCTCCTTGTCTCGAACCACAGTGATGGATTCATCATAAGCTTGGCGGGAGAGTGAGAGGTGGGACAGGTGAATTTGAGACAGGAGGGAGATGCCCGGTGGATTGAGGGCCTTTTCCCAAGATGTGCAAGTCGACTTGAGGCGTAGAATGCGTCTTATGGAAGTGAAAATTCGATCTTTTGAGATGATGCCGTTGTCGTATCCAAGCTTCAAGCCCTTGATAGCTTCAAGCTGGACATCGTAGGCACGGCAGAGAAGGACCAAGTCGCAACCAGCTTCGACTGCCATAACCACCCCGTTTTGAACGCCGAGGTCATGACTGAGAGCTTCCATTTCTAAACATTCCGAAATAGCCACTCCCTTGAACCCAAGCTCGTTACGGAGTAAATCGTCGACTACCTGGTCGGAAAGGCATGCGTGGCCGACATTCATGGATGGGTTGGAGATCCCACAGCCGCCAACAAACATGGCGTCCAGTTTCCCAGACGCAATCGCATTTCGGAAGGGGACGAGGGCGCTGAGGCTCAGTTCTTCCAGCGTTTGTGTGATGATTGGGACATCGAGGTTCGAACCTTGAAAATCTAAATTGCCGTAGGATGGAAAATGCTTTCCGGCAGCGGCTAGTCCAGCGTCTCGGACGCCGTTGAGAGCAGCAAGGCCATACTGAGAAGCTTCTTGAGGGTCATCACCGGTAGCACGAACACCAAGTGGCTGATATCTTGCATTGTTGAGAACATCTAGAACAGGGCCGAGCATCAAATTGACACCACATGCCGCGATCTCTGTTGCTGTCGCTTTCGATATTTCATAGGCCAGCTCAACACGCCCAGTGGCTGCAACACCCATAGCACTAGGAAACTGGCAGACGTAGTCCTCATCGAATAAACTGTTGACACCGCCATTTTCCTGATCTACGGCAATGAGGAGTGGGTGAGGGTGGCCAGAATTCTTGGCGATTGTCTGCAGCTCTTGGACAAGTTGGGCTGTTTCTTGGGCAGCTAATCCATCTAAGTCAGCTCGTTTTATTCATCACTTTCCCCCTTCTTGACATCAACAGCTGAGCACGGTGACCTAACACAACCACCCTTGAACGGAGATGTTTGTGAAAGAGCCGGTGTACTGCAGCACAATTCTGAGAACCTAGTAGGCTAGAAGCCGGAGTACACAAACATTTCAAGTTCTTAGCCGTGAGGATGATAGACCCAAGGTGGTAATCTTCGATGAGAGTTTTGATCTGGGGAGTGACTTGCGTGCCGTCCCAGCCCATGATCAACATCTGGCCGATCGCCCTATTTCAGCCCAGCCAGAGAAGCATATGCGTTAGCGTCTATTCTGCGAAGGAAGTCCTCGAAGACTCTCCAGGTTGACAGGTTGTAGTTTGCGGTAGAGGGAGAAACACACCAATCGAGGTCATGCCATAGTGAGTGGTCCAAGTCGCCTGTCTCAGACATCGACGTGGCGAGCGCTCGCTTGGAGACTGAATTGGCAGTCATCGTGGACGAGGCAGGGACAGCGGCGACTTGTCTAATCTGCTGAGCCCATAATGACCGGTCGGCCCGCGATGTCGGCCGTTGAATCTTCAAGTCGAAAGCTTGAAGCAATGGTGGCAGGGATGACAGTTAACTTGAACGAGTCGAAGTTGACTGGACACACGCACAGTCAGGGATCTGGGTGGGGCTCAGCGACGCTGGGAACCTTTGTCGCCTTACGTGGTATGGTAGCGCAAGTGATCGATCAGGCGGGTCTTTCCTGTCCTCGCTCATGACTCATGCTGGAGAGCTGGAGAGCTGGAGAGCTGGAGAGCTGGAGAGCTGAAGATGTCGCCTGATATATAAGGGGGTCTAAGGCATCAATTATTGTGGCGTGGCCACGTCCAATTTTTGGTGCGACAGTTATGAGCCCGGGAGGTCTATTCAATAGACCTGTAACTTCTTCTGCTTGCAAGTTCGAAACCCACTACAAAATAACCCACATGACTTAACCAATCAGCTATTTACAAACACCAAAACCCTGCAGCAGCCATCCTTCTAACAACTGTGTGCGCACCACAGCTCCCTTGCTGGGATTCTACGGGATAATCGGCGTTGCATGTAGGTCTAGGCTCTTGCGCACCTAGGACCTAGGGGGTGTGTCGCCTGATATATAAGGGGGTCTAAGGCATCAATTATTGTGGCGTGGCCACGTCCAATTTTTGGTGCGACAGAAGAGAAGAGTGGAGCCTGGTCGTTGGCCCTATTTAGTAATTACAATGATAAAGTGCCACTACCACTACCACATCCATTCCAGACGAACAACCGAGAGTCAACGTTACATGGGGCTCGAACAGGGCTCGACAGGAGTGGCTCCCTCATTCTCCACAAGGCCTGGTGGTTCCTTCCTTCCGTCCTTCCGTCCTTCCTTCCTTCGTCCCCCCCGGGTCCCCGCGTTTCAATCGGGTCCGCCGGCAGCCCACCGTGGGCCACTGTTCGTTTTTTTGTTTTTGCCGCTTCGTCTTTCAGTAGTACTTCTGCTAATGTCTACCTGTGTTGGCAAATATGGGGGGGGGGGGGGGAGACAGAGCTGCCAGGATCAGTAAATCGGACCGGTAGATCACGAGGAAATGTAATGATGGATGGGCCCGTCAGAGATGTTGCATCGCCTTTCAGCTGTACCAATGAGCTAGTATATGATAAGCGTCGCGACCATCGCGACGTCGCCATTCGATGACATTGCCGGACCTGTGTTGCCTTTGCCTTGTCCAAACAAAACTACCACCTACCTCCCTACCATGCTGCCTCACTTCCATACATAACTTCACTCTATTTGTCGAAGTGGCGGGGTCCTTCCTGTGACGGGAGAATCACGCTCTGCGATAGGAAAAAAGAAGAAGAAGAAGAAGAAACATGCCCGTTGCGGTCTCACCTCCGGCGCGAGTTCGGGCCGGCAACGGCTTGACCAAGTTCACCAACTGCCGACTTGTCAAAAGTGACACTTTAGTCGCCGAAGACCTCTGGGTCAGCTCGGTTACCGGCACCATCATCAACAGTCAGGCCAGCTTCTTCGATGAACTGCATCTTCCGGACGAGACCATCGACCTCGGCGGGCGAATCATCTCTCCTGGAATGATAGAATGCCAGCTCAACGGAGCGTTCGGCTTCAATTTTTCCACCCTCCTCGACGACATGTCTCTGTATGGGGAAAGGGTCCGCAAGGTGAACGAGCTGCTGGTGCAGACGGGCGTCACATCATACCTTCCCACCGTTACAAGTCAGCGGCCAGAGTTGTACCAAAAGGTGAATTGGAGGTCTCGTTTTTGAAATCCCAAGCTCACCGCACGCGTTGATCTGTTTGTTGGTCGCTCCCTGATACTTGGCTGGTCAGCATTGCGTCGTGGACGCAGCAAAACTCACCCCCCTGTGCTTGACTGCCCACCGCCGGATGCAGCTCTGTTGCTGACAAGGAACGTGTATGGTATGTAGGTGCTACCATTCCTTGGGCCATCAGGGCGCGACCGAGATTCCCAGGACGGGGCCGAATCACTCGGTGCCCATTGTGAGGGGCCTTTTTTGAACCCCACGAAAAATGGAGTTCACAATGTCGATGTTTTGCTCGAGGCCCAGCGGTTTGCCGACATCGAGGCATGCTATGGCGCTGAGAATTTGCGTCCTCGGTGCGCGGGCGAAGCGATACCCGTCAAGCTGATCACAGCGGCGCCGGAGCGCGGTCAAATGATGAAGTTGATCCCAGAGCTGACTTCACGCGGAATCATCTACTCGGTGGGCCACTCGGAAGCTACATACGAGGAGGCGTCCGAGGCTGTTGGCCGAGGCGCGTCGATGATTACACATTTATTCAATGCCATGCGACCTCTTCATCACCGAAATCCTGGCATTTTTGGCGTCCTGGGCAAGGCCAAGAACGTTGTCCGCCCCTACTTTGGTGTTATATCCGACGGAATCCACCTGCATCCGACCACAGTCAAGATCGCCTTCAATGCGCATCCGGATGGCTTCATTCTTGTCACAGACGCCATGCACCTCGCTGGGTTGCCAGATGGAGCTTACCCCTGGACCAACGGCGAGCAGATGTGCAATATTGTCAAGAGAGGATCCAAGCTGCTATTGGAAGGTTCGGATACAATTGCTGGAAGGTACGTCGCATGGCGCTTGAACCAACACGACCCCGTCACGGTCGTCAAAACATTGAGTTTTTGTTCAATTTTTGTTTCATTTCTTGCCATTTCTTGCCATTTCAGTAGAGAGAGAAAAAAAATCTAACAGTATCCTGTAGTTCTATCACGCTGATTGAATGTGTCAATAACTTCCTGGAATGGTCCGGTGCCACGATTCCGCAGGCGCTCAGGTCTGTGACTTCAACTCCTGCGACCATGCTAGGAATTGAAAAAACCAAGGGAACGTTGGATGCTGGAGCTGACGCCGACCTTGTTATTTTTTCTGATTCAAAGTCCGAGACTGGCTCCGAATGCCGGCAACTTGTACTGGATGAGGTTTGGAAGTTTGGTAGCAGGTTGTTCAGAGCGGGCCATGTCCGGACCATGTCGTGATACGTACATTAAAAAAAAACGCTCCGCGGAAAAAGAAAAGTCAAACAAGCATTGGAAACACGAATACCGGAGATGGATGGTATTCAGCTCGACATATCTGTTCCTCGATGAGACCGTCGAGACTTTGAGGCACCATGATTTTCAATCTCTTGGACAGCTTACTACGAATGCCTGATGATGGAACCGCGCGCAATTTTCCTTTCGGCCAAAGTTGTGGTGTATATATATATATATATATATATAATATATATATATAATATATATATATAATATATATATATAATATATATATATATATGGATGCCGAGGCAGGAGGGATTTCTTCTGCACCGCGGTAGCGACGCGAAATCGACTCAAAACCGTTCAAAAAACATCACAAAAGAATCGCCGTGCCTGTTTACCCTAGATTCTAATAGTGTATTAGAGCTAGAGCATAGGCGCTGTAGGCGTAGCAATGCTAATAGATATTAATAGCAGCTATTGTAGAGAGCTTGCCTAAAGCCACTACTACCCCCTTATAGAATGCAAAGGCTTTATAATAGCACCTTAAACTATACCTACACCACTACTAATAAGTTTACAGCTATTAGATTATTATAAACTTAAATACAAAGAATTAGCTAGTATAGTACTAGCTTTACTACTAGAGAGTGTGTAGAATATTATCCTCTACGTAGCTAATACAGTAGTAATACATATCTAATGCAAAACCCTTACCCCCTTAGCACTCTCCCCCCTAATAGATATATATACTATAACTAAGCAACTTAAGACTATAGTAGAAAATGCTATTAAAAAGGCATTTAATAGCACTATACTAGCCCTAAGCTAGGCTAATATTATAGCTAGTAGCTAAGTAGCTGCCCCTTCTACTCCTATTTATATTACTACTATTATAGTACTACCTTACATCTACTATAAGACTACTATTAGAGGCTTAACTATTATAGAATACGCTAAAACCCACTCCCTAAAAGAGATAGTTATAGCTGTAAATAAAGCTATAGAAATTAGTACTACTATAGCAGTAAGGCGCCTTTATAGTAGTAATACTATTATTACTTTCTATAACACTACTAAACTATATACTAAAGACACAACCTAGGTCTGCACTACATTTAGACTAAACGCAATACTTAACTACTAAATATTTAGTATTATTATTAAGGGATTCCCTATATACTACTTACAAAACTAAGCTAGTAAAGATATTCTAAAAGACCTTATTGCTATAAATAGACCTAGCCTTATAAGGGTTATAGTATAGAAGCAACGTAGTATTATAATCTATACACTGCTTATTATAGGAATTAATAAAGTTAAGGCAGCTAACTACCTCTACTACACTAGTATTATATACAAAGCTAAGATCTTTAAAGCCAAACCCTACAATAATATACTCTACCTATACTAATACTATAACTACTTTAAGTTTAGCTATATCTCTACTAGATACAATACACTACTATACTATAGCTAATACAGCGCTAGTTGCTACGCCAATAGAGAGAATTTATACCCTACGTTATTAGGCGCAACGTAGGAACGCTATATTAACTACATAGGTTTACACCTAGCGTAGTCCTATTTATATAATATAGCTAATAAGCAATAGAACTACGCCTACGTAGTATACCTAATGCATCCCCTAGCCTTTGCTAAACCTAATACTACTAATAAAGGATAGACTAAAGTCTAAAGCTATAATAAATACTGTAAGGTAAGCAACCTACTCTTAAGGGAGGCCTTGCTATATAAATACATTAGCTAACTATATACTAAATGCCCTAAACTAAGCACTACTAATACTCCCTATACTCTAGGTGCTATAGTAGTATACCTTAGTACACTACCTACACCTATAGTAGGATTAAATAAGCTAACTATAACCTAATATATAATATAATTAGTATATAATAGAAATTATATACTAGAACATACAGAAGAAAACCCACCTTATACACCTAGTACTACAATACTAACCTAGAACCAATGTAATAGTAATCTAAGAACTAGAGATAATTAACAGCTACCTACTAAACCCTAGCCTAAAGCATTTCTACCTAGCTACCTAGAGCAGCTACACTACTATATATATTAACCGCTAACTTAGCACTAATATATAGTTAATATATAGTAGTATAGACTAGTGCTTAATTACAGTAGTAGGCATAGAAATATACTTAATCTACTCCCCTAATTATAAACCTAATTAGACAACCCCTCTAACCAAATTTATTACAGCACTGCTATAGACCTAAAGCGTCTTTATTAGAGATTTTAACTAATATTACCCCCTCTAGGACTACTTTAGTAGAATATTAGTAGGTAGCAATACTCTTCTAGTAATAGTAGAGTAGTAGTAACTTAGTCTTACTATACTATAAGGTAAAGTTACATAGCACTTATATAGTAAGCATAGCAGTACTATTAACTACGCCTAGGCTACCTAGAATACCTAGATTAAATACCTAGGCAGACTATATCTAGCTGGATCTAATTATATCCCATAGCTTATCTACGTTAGTACCTCTAGAAATACTAACTACACACCTATTAATACGTTTAAATAGTTATATATATAGATAGATGTAGTAACCACAGAGGCAGCAGCCTAGTTCTACTATAATACTAAGGACACACTGCTTAATACGCCTAAGGCAATTAAAGATTAGGCAGTCTAAATTATAATAGAACTTCGTGCTATCGCTAAAACCGCAATACTATACAGCCCCTAAAGCAGCCCCAGACCCAACCCCTAGTAGAACTACTAAGTAAAATAAGCCACCTAGGATGCCTAATACATACTATAAAGATAGCGCACTTACTACACTAATAATAATTAGCAACTTACTACTAAGGTAGTATAGACCTAAACCTAAGTTATTAATAAAGAACGCTATAGCTTATAGAGAGCAGTAGTATAAGCCGCCACTACTTATAGGGGCAACCTATAGAAACTAGAACAATAGGCGTGGCTCTACAGCAGCCTCCTACTAAAGCAGATTTGTGTTACGTGCTGAAGCCGCCGTATTATCGGCTCTAGTCGACACGTAACTTGGGGGGTATCCGCGCGTACGTCGAGATACGTTATAAAAGGTGGAAGTCCGCAGAACCTATCGAGACTTTGTTATAAAAGAAGAGGAATACACTAGTGCATAATTGTATAGGCAGTTAAGTGTAAGAGTAAGGTAAAGTAATATATATAATTATTATTAAGTTCTTCTCCTTCTATAAGTTAGGGAAACCCCCTTTTATAGGGATATCCCCTACTAGATATAGGGGGCCTCCCTAAAATAGAGGTTTCTAGTTAGGACTATAATAAGTCCCCCCTTTTATAGAAGAAGATAGCTTATTCTAAGCTAAAGAAAATAAGAAAAGAATTCTATAAATAAGTGTTCCTACTAACTATCCTAACTTCTACTACACTTCCTAATTCCTTATTCTGCATTTTATTTACTATTATTCCCTAGCTATTTATAGCATTTCTATAAGTTATAATTAGCTAATGTACGCTACACCTAGGTTATTATATATAATATAGTAGATATTATTTATTATGCCTTAAACTATGTCTTAATAGAGGAGGGCTATTTTAAGGACTCTCTATTATTAAGGGTTCTACATAGTATTAATTATATAGAGGTTAAGGTCCTGAATAAGGATTTGCATCTATTTCTAGTAGGTAGTAAGGTAAGAACTACTAGTAAGACTCTCTATAGTTTTGTAGACTATAGCATTATACCTATATTTATCTGTATAGTATACTATATACTAATTACTTATATTAAAAACTAGGGAAGTTATAGTATTAGCAATAGCCTAGAGGTAGTTAGTAAGTTCTATAATTTTTATAGATTGCTCTATATATGTTTTACGTAAGCCTCTTACCTACTGTATTTAGCTAAGTATAAATATACTAATAGCTAGGAGAGCTAGCTAATTATACATTAGCTATTTATCTAAATCCTTAGTGCTATTACTATTTTCCACTATCTTAGTAAAGAATTTAAGTAGGCACTTTACTTTAGCAATAGTAGCTAAAGGAGGCATAAAGCCTTTAAATGCCTAAGTATTTTTAACGCTATAAAGGACGTAGCCCTAGAGGTCCTAGGATTAGAAGAAAGTAGAGATATTATAGCAAAGGTTACCTACTATCTATATAAGGGACTCTATATCTAATTCTATAGTATATTAGAAGAATTCTAATAAGGTTTTGTTAATTGTTAGGCCTTTACGCCTTCTTACTTACTATTAGAGGTGCCTATAGAGTTAGTAGAGCTATTAGAGTAGGAAGATGCAGTAGAAATTTCCTTTAATTATATGCTTAGGCTAGGCTAATATATAGAGTTTATAAATAGAGAGGGGGAAGTTAGCTCTATAGTTAAGGAGTGGCTGTTATCTCTTATCCCTTGCCCTCTGCTAGGGATTACTATATTACTATAGGAGTTTAAAGGTGGCTATGCTTTAATTATAGATATCTGTTACAGTCCCAACCGGGAACCTCCATTTTAGGGAGGCCCCCCACATCCAGTGGGGGACATCCCTATAAAAGGGGGTTTCCCCAACTTGTAGAAGGAGAAGAAAAAACAATAATCATACATATCACTTTACCTTACTCTTACACTTAATTGCCTATACAATTATACACTAGTGTATTCCTCTTCTTTTATAACAAAGTCTTAATAGGTTCTGCAGACTTCCACCTTTTATAACGTATCTTAACGTATGTATAGATACCCCCTAAGTTATATGTTAACTAGAGCTAATAATACAGCGGCTTTAGCATATAATAACTAGTAGTAATTGCTGTTTCTTTTATACGCCTACTACTATGTAAGAGGCAACCATTTCTATGCTAACAACCCTAGATAACCAGCAAACTTAACCTATTAGTCTAAAATCCCTAACCCTTACATTAATATTAGAAAACTAGATACGCCTTATATACTATCTCTAGGCCTTTTACTAAGAATTCCCTAACTATAGAAATAGGGAAAGACTGCTTATATCTCCTAAGGAAGTAGGAAACCTCTACTCCCTTACTAGATATTAGTATATTAACAGTAAACTTTAACTCTAAGCAGAACCTATAGTTATTAAAAGACTATCCTACTAGAATTCTATAGACCTTATTATAGTAAGCACTAAGTAGCAAACTATAAAAGGCATTATCTACATTGCCTAGAAGGATAGACTTTTTAACCTTAATAGAGACCTTAAAGAGATAGAGTTAGCACCTATTAAAGATAGTACTATACTACTAGAGACAGATAATAATATAGGAATATTTAGCGCACTCTAAGAAGACGCCTTAATAGGAGAGAATTCTAGCCTAAAGAAGAGGGGACTACTAAAAACCCTAAATCTTACCTTACTCCCTATAAAAGATACTAACTTCTCTTCCTAAGAAGGCAGCTATTATAGCGCTATCTCCTAAAGGGAAACACCCCCTAGAATCCTAATCCACTATTACGCTATATATAATAAGTTTAAGGCCCTCTCTGTTACTTCTATAAGCCCTATAGGCTTTAACTAAGCAGAGAAGGTAGTGCCTTACTATAAAAAAAGGAAATTCCCCTATCCCTATAATAATAACCACTATTAATAATAGGAATCTAGTATATTTAGTAAAATTAAGCAAATATTGCTTAATATAAGAGAGCAGTAGGAAATTACACTTAACAGCATTTATTGCTTTATGTAAAATAACCTTAATAAGGCTATATACTGCTTAGAGACTAGGACCTACTTTACCCTAGCTCTATAGCTGGCTGCTAACTAAGCAGTACCCCTTTTAGTAGAATTTTAGCAGTAACTATCTAAGTCTAAATTATAATCTATAGTACTTACTAGATAGACCTCTACTATAGACGTAAAACAACTTATAGTATCCTTTAGATCCTAAGGTATTAGAATAACCTTAGTAAGGCATATAGAACTTAGTATATAGAAGATAGGACACCCCTATGCCTAAGCTAACTACCCCTAGAACAATACCTACTCTACTATCTACTATAAGAAGTATACAACTAAGCCACCTACTGCTTAGGGCGTAGAATATCTGCCTCCTATAATAAAATACCTCTAGAATAGAGGTCTGCCCTATAAGCTAGCAAACGTAGGCTAAGTTATAACACTTATTAACAAATTAGTTAATTCCTCCTAGAAGATTAGGGACATTAGGTACCTAGACTCTAAGATAAATCCTAAGGATATTAATAGCATAGCTATTAAGTATAAAGGCAAAATAGTAGTCTTTATAGACGTGGACCTATAGATCTAATCTGTTAAAAACCACTTCAACTATATAGGACCTAGCCAATAAGACTAGATTCTACACTAGATATAGTATCTTTTCTATAGCACTACCCTAATATAGTACTGCTAGTACCTTAACAATAAAGAGAAGATTGCTATTTTCTATAATCTAGACACTATATTTGCTACTATCTAGAAGGAATTTAGCATCTAGGTCTAAGATGCTATAGCATAGCTTAACTAAGCTAAGTTCTCTAGGGAAGACATCCTCTCTAACGCATCCTTACGCAACTTTATAGTAAAGGTATTCTGCTATACTTAGGTAAATAGTAAATCTAGTGATTTCTAGCTATTAGTTTATCTTTACTATAAGCTATATCCTAAACTTAGGCAAATTTGCCTAACCCCTATAGAAATAGACCACTACAATGCCTATATTAAACTTATTAATAGGAAAAAACGCAACCTTAGGGATTTCCTTCTTAAAAGAAAAAACCGCTAATAAGCCAACTAAGGCAAGGATTCTACAACTACCTATATAGTAGCTAATAAATTAGAATCTAATAATAGGGACCCTGCAGATATAGGCGTAGAAGCATACTAGAACTAATAACTATACTATTAAGATTAGTAGGAGTATAGTAGAAGCCCTTATTAGTAAGAGTACTTTAGTTACTACTATAACCCTTATAGCCCTAATAGGCAATAATACTTAGATAGAGAATAAAGTAATAAAAACCCTCCCTAGTAAGGACATCTCTGCCCCTTTTCTAGAGATAGAAGCCGCCTATAGGAAGGCCGCTGCTAAGAACTATAGTAGAGTAGAAATAATAACAAAAGGACCAAAAATAATACAGACTCTGGCAAAAAGACAACTAATACTCTAAAATAGCGTAAAGAAGGCTATAGAACCTACTTTAAGTTGCCCCTACTACAACCCTTTAAGCATAATAAGCACTATTATAAGAAATAGGCTCTAAGAAACAGCAACAGTGCTAATTACATTATAGTTGTTAACAACTTAGATGCTAAAGCTAAGGAAGCCCACCTTGCTGCGTCCGAATACTACATTATTAAAGAAGGTGTTATTAAAGACAATAGTAATAAGGAAGAATCTAACTTTATTAACGCCTTCTATATTAGACTACCCTATATAGTAGGGATAGACTAGACAAAAGGTATTACTATATCTAAAGGATTAGTTAATAGCTAAGTAATTAAAGCAGTCTCTTACCCTTACTAAGTAGAAATCTCTAGTAAGACAAAAACAACAACATACCTTAAGATAAACCTTTGTTTTAATAACCAAGGTATAGACTATAAAATTTGCCTAGACACTAGCACTTTATCCATCCTAATTAATAAAGAATAGCTTAAGCAGCATAGCTACAATATAATATAGGGCACCTAGCAACTAAAATCCATAAATAGGGTAAATTCCTCCTTCTATATTACTAAAACAGCTACCTTTAACTTCTATATAAGAGGTAAAGCTAGGGGTAAGTTAGTATTAGGCTACTTTACAGTAACTATAGATATAATGGAGAAACTCACTCTAAAAATGCTAATTAGCACGGATTTTATGCACAATTATGGCATTAAGATCGATTTTATTAAGCCAAGAGTGGTTTTCCACTTGGTTTACAATATAACCACTCTAGGCTAAATCTTCCGCCCCCCTTAGCTTATCCCTATACAAAGGGTTACTACAGTAAATAATATAATAATCCTACTATACTATACAGAGGAAGTGTAGGTTTACTAGAAGGACCTTAAGGACCTAGAAGACATAAGTGTGTACTATTTTGTGTTACAAAACCACTAGATTTTTAATACTATACTTAAGAAGGGCTAGGATAAGACTCTCCCTATATACAACTACTTAGATTGCACACTCTATATCTAACTAAACCAGCGATTAGGCCACCTAGAAGGGATGGCTGTAGTTAATTCCTACTATACCGTGGTAAACATCTGCAAATATTCTAAATTTTACGGCAAAAACATTAACGTTCCCTAGTTTAGTAAAGGGACTTAAGAAATAGAATACGCCTTTTCTATTACTAAAACCTATAAAGTAGGGGAAACTATTAACAACCTAGACCTAAAAGTAGTTAATAGGGGAATCCTATTATATAGAATCTCTTATCTAGACGAAGTGCCCTTTGTCTTAAATAAGTTTAGCGTTAAAGTTGCAAATCTTAACCCTACTATAGCTAAGAAGTTAGTAGACCTTACTAATAAATACAATATATACTATAATAGAGGTGTAGTGCCTATACCTAAAGAAGAGTAGATAAAAATCAACTTTATTAATAGATAGTAAAATTAGCTTAAGCTACTATAGGTGTACAACCTTAGCTACAAAGATTTTAAGAAATTCTGCAAAATCTTTAATAAAAAGCATAAGGCTAGAAAGGTATTATACCTAGGAGATAGAGAAAAGGCACTCTATCTATACCCTAGATTCCTTATGTAGAGAGATATAGAGAAAGAACGCAAAGGATAAGTAGTAATTAATATAAGGCCTATTAATAGCATTACTATTCTAGATATCTACCCACTGCTAGACTAAAGCAATATTATAGAGGACGCCTATAGCAAAAAATGGATATCCCTCCTTAATGCATCTGGTTTCTTTAACCAGCTCCTAGTGTAGCAAGAACACTGCAATTAAATAGCTATTATCTCTAAAAGAGGCATTAAAGTATTGCATATAGCTATATAGGGTTTTAAGAACTTACCTATATATACGCAACAATTTATAGACAAAGAATTCTATAACTATAGGGCGTTTATCTGCATCTACATTAATAATATTGCTATCTTCTTAGACACTCTTAATAAACACCTATAGCACCTTAAAGTTATATTCTAAATCCTTAAAAAATGCTAACTTTACATTGCTATGAAAAAATTATTTATTAGGTATCCCTCTATCTAACTGCTAGGATTTATTATTAATATAGAAGGCATTACTAATACTAGCAATTAGGTTAAGGCATTTAAAAACCTACAAATGCTGATAATACTCTTAATACTTAAAACCTTTATTAGTATAGTAGGATTTCTCTAAGCTAGCGTCCTTTAGTATAATATTTACATTAAACCTCTATAGAAGAGGAAGACAGCCTTGCTTTAGGAGCTCTACGCAAAGAATAAACTGCTAATTAGAGTGTTAAAGTAAACGCAGAAACACACAGCTTAATAGGCGAAATTTACCCTATTAGAGTAGGAAATCGCCTCCTTTAAAGCTATTAGAAATCTACTTTACACTAAGGTTCTACTATAGCACTATAACCTAGAGCAACCCCTCTTCTTTAAAGTTAACGCCTATAAGAAAGGATTTAGATTATATGCCTTCCAACTAGCTATTAACTAGGATAGAGAAAGCATCCCTAGAAAGGATATTAGTAGCAACTAACTACAACCCATCTTATTCCTCTCTAGGCTAACGTCTATAGTTAAAAAGTAATATAGCTCTATAGAAGCAGAGGTCGCAGCAATTACCTAGGGAATGCGTAAGCTACAAAAAATAGCTTAGTTAAATTCCTAGCCTATAAACATTATTATAGATTACTCTTTAGCAAAGGGTATAATCTAGTATACCTTACTTACTATAATAGATCTTAATAAGGCCAACCTTAAATTAGCAAAGGTTGCCAATTACTTATTGCAATTTAAACTCTAAGTAATTCACATACCTAGAACGCTAAACGTAGTCCCTAACACACTCTCCTAATTACTAGTAGACATTAGCTATTATAAGGCAGTAGATTGCAGCTATTTTAATAAACTTAATGTGTGTATATACTTTAGGGAAGATTTCTTAGCAACCATAATTATTAATAACAAGATGAAAAGCTCTATTGTAATAGAATACCCACACAATGCGAAATACAGCTGGATTATTAATAGAATAAAAGCCTATAGGGAGAAGCAGCAATGCACTAATAGAAATTAACCTAGAATCCTGCTCTATAGGTGGGACCTTAGAGACAATAGGCTACTCTACTACTAAGATGCTAAAGGCTACTAAAGGCTATATATCCCTTAGAGCTGCGTTAAGACCCTGCTTTAACTTACTTATAATAACTATTATTACTTTAGCGCTAGGCGAATAGCTAAGGAGCTATCTATAGTTAGTTTTCCACAGATAAGCAGCTAAATTCGCACCTATATTACACACTATAATACGTATAGGGAAAATGCAGTACTCTAAACTAGACCCCTAGGCGAAATAAAGCCTTTACAAACTAAACCAATCCCTTTCTACTGTATTTTGCTTAACTTTATTACTAATATACTAGAAGTTAGCTCTACTAACACTATATAGACAGTAGAAGGCTACAACACTTATAACTTACTATGCCTAGTAAATTGCTTATTTAGCAAGAAAACAATCCTTATCCTAGGGCATAAGTTATACACTACTGAAATCTAGGCGGGACTCCTCCTTAAGGGGCTATATCTTACTAACTAGGGTCTTCCTAAGGAAATTGTTAGCAATTGTAATCCAAAATTTGTGTCTAAACTCTAGACCTTGCTCTTCTATAAATTAGAAGCTAAACTCCTTATATCCACTGCATACTACCCCTAAACAGACAGAGTGGCCAAAAGGAAGAACCAAATAGTGATTATCACTCTGCAATATCACACAGCCACCAACCTAGACGTCCTATAGGTCTTAGTAATACTAGCGTTACAACACTATCTTAATAACACTATATCAGCCCCTATTAATTAATCCCCTAACAAGCTTATTTTCAGCCATAAGCCCCTTACTATTATTAACCTCCTTACTAACCCTAACAAATCCCTTAGCAGTCTAGACAACCTAAATATAGAGGCTCTCTAAAAGCTATACTAAAAGAAAGCAGAACTTACTATAATAATAGCTGCGGCCCTTACTAAAATTAGGTACAATGCTAGGCACAACCCTATAGACATTAATGTTAGAGATATAGTCTATCTTAGACTCTATGCTAGATATAAACTCCTAGGGAAGCTAAAGAGGAAATAGTTACCTTAAAGAGCTAAACCTTATAAGGTCCTTAAAAAGGTATCTCCCCTATCCTTTTAGCTAGAATTCCCCTAAAACTCTAGGGTTTATCTAGTAGTATTAGCAGCTTAGCTTTAGAAACTATAGCAAGGGGCAGACCCCTTTAGAAGGGCTAAGCCCCTACCACTACCTATTAACCTTATAGAATTAGGTAAAGCAGACCACTAGGAAATCAAAAGAATTAAGAATCATTAGGTTAGAATCTACTAGAAGAAAGGAAGGAAACTATAGATTAACTTCCTAGTCTATTAGAAAGGATTCTTAGCGAAAGATAACTAATAGATCTTAGAGAAAGAAATGTACATTAATACAGTAGAAATAGTTAACTCTTACCTAGAGAAGAACGCTATTAACTAGGACAAGGAGTATTGTAAGCGCTGCCTTACAAAAGACTCCAACCTATAAAACACAGCGCAATTCGCTAGTAATACACCTTACACTACAAAATCGCAAAAGGCATGCGTAGAAAACCCTTACTAGCAGGAAACCACGCCTCTAAGGCAAATTCCTACACAACCCTAAAACTCACTTCTAACTTACTTATCTAAAGTAAGCTTAGCATAAATTTCCTAACCACCCTTCTTTTTAATTTAACCCCTTTTCCCTCTTTCCTTTCCTTTCCCTTCTTTTCTCTTTTTTACCTTCTTCCTTTAATCCCTTACATTATAATTATTGTAGCTATAGAGCATTAAGAGTCATTACACTAACTAAAAGCCCCTTGTTTTTACTAAAATCAGCAAGCATATAAGCATTTCTCCCACTAGTAGCCCTAGATTACCGACTTTCCGTAACATCAAATTCCTTAGGATCTTCGCTACTACCTTCAACCCCAAAGGAAACCCACTAAGCTAGCATAATATTTGGTTTCGCGCGTAGACCAACGCCTACACAGAACCCCTAAACTTTGTACCGCAGACCCCTAGGGAAGCATTATACAGGCCAACACACCAGCCGCAGCTATTACTAGCCATCATTCGCGCCATTCAAGCAGAATTCAAACATTACTTCGGCCCAGAGCTAGACCAAGAGAGGTATCGCCAGCACAACACCTTATATTACCCACAGAAGTCAACACTTATAAGGAAGTTACCTTTCATTCACTTTTCCATCACTACAGCTTCCCCCTCTTTTTATGCCTACTCTAAACCAGAATTCACACACGCCTTACCCTCTCTTTTCCACCCTTCTTTTCCACCTTCTAGTTACAGTAAGCCTCCCTAATAGAAACCAATAACCGCATTCACTTACACACAAGCCAAATTTACAGTATTAATAGCTAGAATAATTAAGTACAGCAATATAGAAGGCCACAAAGAACACGCCACTAACACACCCTGCCTTTACAGAGACTTAGTCTATTAGAAGAGCAAACATTACACAAAGGAAGATATCTACAATTAAAGCATAGCTACCTTTAAACTCCTATAGCAATATAGTAATCCCTAGCAGAGGGTAAGGGATAAGAGACAACAGCCGCTCCCTAACTATAGAGCTAACTTCCCCCTCTCTATTTATAAACTCTATATATTAGCCTAGCCTAAGCATATAATTAAAGGAAATTTCCGCTGCATCTTCCTACTCTAACAGCTCTACCAACTCTATAGGCACCTCTAATAGCAAGCAAGAAGGCGTAAAGGCCTAATAATCAACAAAACCTTATTAGAATTCTTCTAATATACTATAGAATTAGACATAGAGTCCCTTATATAGACAGTAGGTAACCTTCGCTACAACATCTCCACTTTCTTCTAATCCTAGGACCTCTAGGGCTACGTCCTTTATAGCGTTAAAAACGCTTAGGCATTTAAAGGCTCTATGCCTCCTTTAGCTACCACTACTAAAGTAAAGTACCTACTTAAATTCTTTACTAAGATAGTAGAAAACAGTAATAGCACTAAGAATTCAGACAAATAGCTAATACACAATTAGCTAGCTCTCCTAGCCATTAGTATATTTATATTTAGCTAAATACAGTAGGTAAAAGGCTTACGTAAAACACACGTAGAGCAATCCATAAAAATCGCAGAACTTACTAACTACCTCTAGGCTATCGCCAACGCTATAACTTCCTTAGTTTTTAATATAAGCAACTAGTATATAGTATACTACGCAGATAAATATAGGTACAATGCTATAGTCTACAAAACTATAGAGAGTCTTACTAGCAGTTCTTACCTTACTACCTACTAGAAATAGGCGCAAATCCTTATCTAGGACCTTAACCTCTACGTAATTAACACTATATAGAACCCTTAATAATAGAGAGTCCTTAAAACAGCCCTTCTCCATTAAGACGTAGTTTAGGGCATAATAAACAACATCTACTACGTTATGTATAATAACCTAGGTGCAGCGTACATTAGCTAATTATAACTCGCAGAAATGCTACAAATAGCTAGGGAATAATAGTAAATAAAATGCAGAACAAGGAATTAGAAAGTATAGCAGAAGTTAGGATGGTTAGTAGGAATACTTATTTATAGAATTCTTTTCTTATTTTCTTTAGCTTAGAATAAGCTGTCTTCTTCTATAAAAGGGGGGACTTATTATAGTCCTAACTAGGAACCTCTATTTTAGGGAGGCCCCCTACATCTAGTAGGGGACATCCCTATAAAAGGGGGTTTCCCTAACTTATAGAAGGAGAAGAAAAAACAATAATTATACATATTACTTTACCTTACTCTTACACTTAATTGCCTATACAATTATGCACTAGTGTATTCCTCTTCTTTTATAACAAAGTCTCGATAGGTTCTGCAGACTTCCACCTTTTATAACGTATCTCGACGTACGCGCGGATACCCCCCAAGTTACGTGTCGACTGGAGCCGATAATACGGCGGCTTCAGCACGTAACAACATCTTTCTCTATATAATGTTTGCTCTTTTAATAGACTAAGTCTCTATAAAGGTAGGGTGTATTAGTAGCATATTCTTTATAGCCTTCTATATTACTATACTTAATTATTCTAGCTATTAATACTATAAATTCGGCTTATATATAAGTAAATATAGTTATTAGTTTCTGTTAGGGAGGCTTACTATAACTAGAAGGTGGAAAAGAAGAATAGAAAAGAGAGGGTAAGGTGTGTATAAATTCTAGTTTAGAGTAGGTATAAAAAGAGGGGGAAGCTGTAGTAATAGAAAAGTAAATAAAAGGTAACTTCCTTATAAGTATTAACTTCTATAGGTAATATAAGGTATTCTTCCTTTTAGGTTTTATACACTTTACTATTTGTTTGTAACGCATAACTTTATAATTTGCTTAGTTATTTATAGGTTATAGACTTCCGCCTATCTATAGTAGAGAAATTGCAGAAAGAGAAAGAGTGCCCCTTAGTAAGAAAAAAAATAGAGTGTCCCTATGTAATAAGACCTAAAGACATTGTTCTTTTATAACGTGTTTGCCTCCTTGTTTATAATATTGTAAATATCGTCCCTTATGCCTCTAATTATGTCTTTATAGCAGAGGGCTACTTTAAATGCCCTCTATTACTAAGGGGAGTGTACTATATTAATAGCGTATATATTAAGCTCTCTAATGAGTTCCCTTGTCTATGTCTAATAAGCTGTAAGGCCGGCGTAGCTAGTAAGGGATTTTATCCTATTGCTAGTATTAGCGTTATGCTCTATAAATTCGCTGTAGTAGGCTAGGTGCTAGTTCTATATAGTAAAAATTGCTTTATTTATATTATTAGTAATAGCTTAGAGATAGCCAGAGAGTTCTGCGTTTTTTATGTATACTTTAGCTTAGGTGGTTAGTAGGGTTCTTAATTAGTGTAATTAACTATATAAGAAGATGCTGCTGCCTAAGGTGGTTAGCTAGGAGTGGTTTAGCTAGAATTCTATATCTTCTATGTTTTCGTTGCTTTCTACCACAATTATAAAGAAGTAAAGTAATTATTAGCATTTGTCTAGATTAGCGGTGGAAGGGTTAGGTTTGTTATTAATTAGAAGGTTTTTAAGGCTAGCTATTGTATACTGCTAGAGATTATAAGATTAAAAAAACGCAAATATATTATAGAAAAGGTTCCCTATTATCTAGATAAGGCCTTCTATACTAAGTTTAGCAGCGTATATATAGAATTTATTAAGGAGGGTAATAGAGTATTTACTATTAGGGCTAGTTACTTACTGTTAAAGGACTTTATATAGATAGCGTAGCTATTATAGTAGGAATATGCATTAGAACCCTCCTTTAATTAGATTACTAGTATAGTAGGAGTAGTAGAGTTTATAGATTATGCTAGGGTAACTATTATTATTAATAAGGAAAGGTTCTGTTCCTTTATTTCTAACTCTATGTTATAGATTGCTATCTTCCTATAGTAGGAAGAAGGTAAGGTCTTATTAGCTATAGGTATCTTCTGTTATACTATATTTAGCCCCTTAGAGGTGTAATTCTCTATAGGTTTTAGGCATCCCCCTATAGCATTAGTTTATAATAGTAAAAGGTCCTAACTTAATTAGTAAGATAGTATATATAGGATTTGTCTGCGCTTCTTAAAGGGGGGAATAGCTGCCTTTATACCTAATAGTGGGTTAAAAGCATTAGGCTAGCGTTTATTTAGTAATAGGTAGGTAAGTTAATTGTAAGCCTTATGTAAGGTAAAGCTGCCTACGCTAGAAAGTAGGAAATTTGCGAATTCTAGGGGGTTATTTACAATATATAATGTTTTTGTAGGGAGTAACTTTATAATCTGCTTTATTATTAGTAATAGCAGACTACTACTTATCTAACGCCTAGAACTACTACTAAGGGGTAGAATATAGTAAAATGTATAGTAAGGTATTCCTAGGCTACTCCTTACGCCTCCTTGCTTTCTATTAGATAAAGAATTATATTAATTAGGGTAGTCCTAACCTCTAGTAGGTGTATAATAGCCTTATACACCTTCTACTACTATAGGTTAGATACTACAGCAATGGCATTAATATTTAGATTAATAGTAAGAGTATAGGCGTGTCTCTAATTATTGTAAAGGGTAAGATTCCCCCTAGCAGTGTCTAAGGCCTTATATATTTATTAGTTGCTAGCCTTACTAGGTAGTTAGTCCATTTTATTATACATTAGGGTGCGTCTAAGGCTAAGGGAGATATTGTTAAGTTAGCTATAGAGCTCTAATATATAGTTAATGAATTAGCTTTAGGCTGGGATTTAGGCCCTATAATCTTAGGAGTATAGGCAGAGGAAATCGCTAGGTATTCTGTGCAATCTCCTATAGTAGTGCATTACTAGGGACCTCTAGAAGGGGTTGTTATGGTTTTCTGCTAGTATTGTAATAAAATTAAGAAGATGTTTTTCCTTATCTAAGGCTGCTAGGGTAGGAGTTCCCTAGTTAGTATAGATCCTAGTATTATCTAGGTTAGATTTAGTGTGCCTTTATAAGTTATAGGCCCTAAAGAGTAGCTTAATATTATAACAAATTTGTTAAGGTAGCTAGATAAGGGCTTTAGCACTAAGTTCTATAGAGTAGTATTAGAATGCCTAGAACAATTTGCAAATAGTTGCAACTTTGTTGCTGTATATAGCTTATCTACTAATAGCTATAGTTATATCCTAGTCTACTCTTTAGAGGAAGGAGAGGAGGAAGAAGTATTGTAGTCCTCCTTCTACTAGTTCTAGCTAGTAGGTTAAGTAGTATAATTTAAAGATAGAAGCTAGGCAAGCTATATTGCCTTAATCCCTAGTAGGGATGCCCCTAGTCCTTACTTACGCCCTTAGGTTACTATATTCCTTTAATATCTAAAGGGTTCTATTGTAGCTAAAGCAAATATTACTAGTTTCCTTCTTAAACTGCTGCGGCTAATTAAGATTCCTATAGGGTAGAATAATAACATAGATCACTAGGAGCAATATAATGTCCTTTTTTTACGCTGTTTTCCTTGTTTAGTGCGTAAGGTTCTAACGTTTAGATAGGTGTATTATAGGTTCTAGGTTGCTAACCATTAATAGTAAGGAATTAGATTATAAGAGCAGAGGGGTAAGGTTTTCTAAAAAAAGGGAAGGCATTGTAGTAAGCGTGTAGTAATAGGCAGGTAAGTTATTAGTAAGTCTATATAGGTCCGCTAGTTTCCACGGTTAGAGCATAGGAAATGGCTTTAGTTATAGGCTTTACCACGAGTTTATATAATACGTAACTTTACGTTACGTTAACATCTTAATTTGCAAACTTCTGTGGTCTATCTATAGGAAATAATAGCAATATAGGCAGCGACTCCTTGCGGGTATATTAGCTATTTAGTAAGCTACAGCTCTATTATTAGGCAAAGAAGAATAGAATTTTAATTAGTATAGCGTAAGTAGAAATAATCTAGGGATAATAGTAATATAGTTGTGTAGCATAGAGTAAAGTCTTATTTAGTATAGCGAAAAGCAAGGGGTTAGTAGTAGAGCAGGCTATTAGTTAAAAAGGTTATTAATAGCTCTCTTTTTGCTAGCTTTAGGCGTCTCTATAGGCGCAGCTAGCATTGCTAGCATTGCTAGGGTAGGGTTGCCTAATAGTTTACGCGCTAGAGGGAAAGATGGTTGCGTAGAAGCATTTAGTAGGGCGGAGGTCTTTAGCGGCTTGCCTAGTAGTTTTATTATTATTATTATTTTTATAGCTAGTAGTACTATAGTTATTAAGGTTAGGGGTTGTACTATATCTAGCAGCACTACTAGTCTACTTTATCTAGCCTTTAATGCTCCCTTTTAGTCTAGGGAGCTGGATTCTATGCATAGCTAAGAGACCTATACTAGGCTAGGTAATGCAGATAAGTTATAGGCCCTATGCTTATAGCTGCTCTATCCCTTGTTTCTATCTAACTATACAGTAGGTAGATTTACTAATTAAAAACCACTGCTAGGAAGGCGTATTCTGCCCTAGGTTATTAGTTCTATTATAGTAGGCAGATTTTTTAGTATAGTATAGAACGTCTCTACTATAGTCCTTAAGTTATCTACTTCTCTATAGAGGGTTATAATATCCTTTTTAATAGCTGTAGTGGCATTTATTATTGCCTTAAGCAAGGCCTTATAGGTTGCTGCTGCTAATGTTATTATATAGAGGCGTTCCTCTAATTTCCTAATAAGGCTAGTGGTTTTCTTAGAGCATTCCTTAATCCTCTTATTAATAGATGCTGTAGTACTATTGTATAAAACATTAATTAGCTTAAAGATAGTTTAGAGGCTATGTCTTTACTTTCTAAGCGTTTCTTTATAGCCTATAGTAATTTTCTCTAAGGTCTTAGTAGCTGCCTAAAGTACTATTACCTAGTGCAGGATCTTATTTCTAACTATAGGGATAGGGACTAGGTTAGTCTCTGCTAGGGCCGCGATCCTAGAAAGGTAGAACTAGCTAAGTAATGTAAGGTATCCTCTAAGGGTACTGTTTAAGGCGCTATACGCTGTGTATATGCGTTTAGCTATAATTATCTCCTTAGTAGGCAGCTAATTAGTCTAGGGTTTATTATTCTATAATCCTCTATTATAGTAGACAGAGACTACTTTTTTTAAGGCCTCTCTAGTAGCTTACACTACTAGGACTTCTAATTTACCTTTATACCCTACTATACTTTCTAGCGCCTTATAGATTTCCCTATAGTTTATTATAACTCTAATGTATAAGTTATATAGGGGATTATCTATTTTAATACTAAAACCATCTATAGAAATGTTAGCACTAGCTATATAAAACTCCTATCTAGTTATATATAGGGTATTAGTAAATAACTATGGTTTCTTTATATTATAATGCTTATTAGTATACCTCTAGGCAGCGTACGTAGTTCCTATGTTAACCTCTACGGCAAACGCTATAATATCTTCCGCAGTCTATAGGTTATATAGTTTCCCATCTACACAGCTAAATTAGCAAAAATGCTAAAACAGGTTAAAGCCCTATATATATACTACTGTCTCTATCTTAATTGCCTAAATATTATGCTTATAGCCTTTGTAGGTCCTTTTAGCAGTAGGGTAGTGTAATTTATCCCTATTGCTATTAAGGGCAGAATTAAAGTTAGGGTTATTATTCTATTTAATGCCCTCCTTAGGGTTATTACTCTCTTTATTATTAGCTGTATGTTTCTATAATCCTAGTAGTTAATTAGGTGTAATAGAGTTGCTAGATCCCTATCTTATTGCTAGGAAGGGGGTGTTAATTCCTACTACTACTACATTATCTTTAGCTGTAGCAACTTTAAAATATTCCTTTAATAGTTCTACTATAAGGTTAGCGCTAAAAAGGTTAGTAGGGGTAGTGTTAGTTATTAGGGTAAAGAGGCTTATTAGTTTTACTATTCTAAGCTAAAGGAAGGTGGGGTGTGGCGGGACTTCTAGAGTATATAGGATATTATGCTAGCAATACCTCTCTTAGTCCAGCTCTAGGCTAAAGTAATGTTTAAATTCTGCTTAAATAGTGTAAATAATAGCTAGTAATAGCTGTGGCTAGTGTATTAGCCTATATAATGCTTCCTTAGGGGTCTATAGTATAAAGTTTAGGGGTTCTATGTAGGCGTTAGTCTATGCATAAAACTAAATATTATGCTAGCTTAGTGGGTTTCCTTTAGGGTTAAAGGTAGTAGTAAAGATTCTAAGGAATTTAATATTATAGAAAGTTAGTAATCTAGGGCTACTAGTAGGAGAAATGCTTATATGCTTGCTAATTTTAGTAAAAACAAGGGGCTTCTAGTTAGTATAATAACTCTTAATGCTCTATAGCTATAATAATTGTAATGTAAGGGATTAAAGGAAGAAGGTAAAAAAGAGAAAAGAAGGGAAAGGAAAGGAAAGAGGGAAAAGGGGTTAAATTAAAAAGAAGGGTGGTTAGGAAATTTATACTAAGCTTACTTTAGATAAGTAAGTTAGAAGTAAGTTTTAGGGTTGTATAGGAATTTACCTTAGAGGCATGGTTTTCTGCTAGCAAGGGTTTCCTATATATACCTTTTGCGATTTTGCAGTGTAAGGCGTGTTGCTAGCAAATTACGCTGTGTTTTATAGGTTAGAGTCTCTTATAAGGCAGCGCTTATAATACTCCTTATCCTAATTAATAGCGTTCTTCTCTAGGTAAGAGTTAACCATTTCTACTGCGTTAATATATATTTCTTCCTCTAAGATCTATTAGTTATCTTTTACTAAGAATCCTTTCTAATAGACTAGGAAGTTAATCTATAGTTTCCTTCCTTTCTTCTAGTAGATTCTAACCTAATAGTTCTTAATTCTTTTAATTTCCTAGTAGTCTACTTTACCTAATCCTATAAGGTTAATAGGTAGTAGTAGGGGTTTAGCCCTTCTAAAGGGGTCTGCCCCTTACTATAGTTTCTAAAGCTAGGCTACTAATACTATTAGATAAACCTTAGAGTTTTAGGGGAATTCTAGCTAAAAGGATAGGGGAGACACCTTTTTAAGGACCTTATAAGGTCTAGCTCTTTAAGGTAACTATTTCCTCTTTAGCTTCCCTAGGAGTTTATATCTAGTATAGAGTCTAAGGTAGACTATATCTCTAATATTAATGTCTATAGGGTTGTGCCTAGTATTGTACCTAATTTTAGCAAGGGCCGCAGCTATTATTATAGTAAGTTCTACTTCCTTCTAATACAGCTTTTAGAGAGCCTCTATATCTAGATTATCTAGACTACTAAGGGATTTGTTAGGGTTAGTAAGGAGGTTAACAATAGTAAGGGGCTTATAGCTAAAAACAAGCTTATTAGGGGATTAATTAATAGGGGCTAATATAGCATTATTAAGATGGTGTTGCAATGCTAGTATTACTAAGACCTATAGGACGTCTAGGTTAGTGGCTGTGTGATATTATAGAGCAATAATTACTATTTGGTTCTTCCTTTCGGCCACTTTATCTGTTTAGGGGTGGTATGTAGTGGACATAAGGAGTTTAGCTTCTAATTTGTAGAAGAGCAAGGTCTAGAGTTTAGATACAAATTTTAGATTATAATTGCTAATAATTTCCTTAGGAAGACCCTAGTTAGCAAGATACAGCCCCTTAAGGAGGAGTCCTGCCTAGATTTTAGCGGTATATAACTTATAACCTAGGATAAGGATTGTTTTCTTACTAAATAAGTAATTTACTGGGCAGAGTAAGTTGTAAGTGCTATAGCCTTCTACTATCTATATAGTATTAGTAGAGCTAACTTCTAGTATATTAGTAATAAAGTTAAGCAAAATACAGTAGAAAGGGACTAATTTAGTTTGTAAAGGCTTTATTTTGCCTAGGGGTCTAGTTTAGAGTACTGCATTTTCCCTATATGTATTATAGTATGTAATATAGGTGCGAATTTGGCTGCTTATCTGTAGAAAACTAACTATAGATAGCTTCTTAGCTATCTGCCTAGCGCTAAAGTAATAATAGTTATTATAAGTAAGTTAAAGCAGGGTCTTAACGCAGCTCTAAGGAATACATAGCCTTTAGCAGCCTTTAGCATCTTAGTAGTAGAGTAGCCTATTATCTCTAAGGTCCTACCTATAGAGTAGGATTCTAGGTTAATTTCTATTAGTATATTGCTGCTTCTCCCTATAGGCTTTTATTCTATTAATAATCTAGCTGTATTTTACATTGTGTGGGTATCCTATTACAATAGAGCTTTTTATCTTATTATTAATGATTGTAGTTGCTAAGAAATCTTCCCTAAAGTATACATATACATTAAGTTTATTAAAATAGCTGTAATCTACTGCCTTGTAATAGCTAACGTCTACTAGTAATTAGGAGAGTGTGTTAGGGACTATATTTAGCGTTCTAGGTATGTAAATTACTTAGAGTTTAAATTATAATAAGTAATTAGCAACCTTTACTAATTTAAGGTTAGCCTTATTAAGGTCTATTGTGGTAAGTAAGGTGTACTAGATTATGCCCTTTGCTAGAGAGTAATCTATAATAATGTTTATAGGCTAGGAATTTAACTAAGCTATTTTTTGTAGCTTATGCATTCCCTAGGCAATTACTACAACCTCTACTTCTATAGAGCTATATTGCTTTTTAACTGTAGACATTAGCCTAGAGAGGAATAAGATAGATTATAGTTAGTTACTACTAATATCCTTTTTAGGGATGCTTTCTCTGTCCTAGTTAATAGCTAGTTAGAAGGTATATAATCCAAATCCTTCCTTATAGGCATTAACTTTAAAGAAGAGGGGTTGCTCTAGGTTATAGTACTATAGCAGAACCTTAGTGTAAAGCAGATTTCTAATAGCTTTAAAGGAGGCGATTTCCTACTCTAATAGGGTAAATTTTACCTATTAAGCTGCGTGTTTCTGTGTTTACTTTAACGCTCTAATTAGCAGTTTATTCTTTATATAGAGCTTCTAAAGCAAGGCTATCTTCCTCTTCTATAGAGGTTTAATATAAATATTATACTAAGGGACGCTGGCTTAGAGAAATCCTACTATACTAATAAAGGTTTTAAGTATTAAGAGTATTATTAGCATTTATAGGTTCTTAAATGCCTTAACCTAATTGCTAGTGTTAGTAATGCCTTCTACATTAATAATAAATCCTAGTAGTTAGATAGAGGGATACCTAATAAATAATTTTTTTGTAGCAATGTAAAGTTAGCATTTTTTAAGGATTTAGAACACAACTTTAAGGTGCTATAGGTGTTTATTAAGAGTGTCTAAGAAGATAGTAATATTATTAATGTAGACGTAGATAAACGCCCTATAGTTGCGGAATTCTTTATCTATAAATTGTTATATATATATAGGTAAGTTCTTAAAACCCTATATAGCTATATATAATACTTTAATGCCTCTTTTAGAGATAATAGCTATTTAATTGTAGTATTCTTACTACACTAGAAGCTGGTTAAAGAAACTAGATGTATTAAGGAGGGATATCTATTTTTTACTATAGGCGTCCCCTATAATATTGCTTTAGTCTAGTAGTAGGTAGACGTCTAGGATAGTAATACTATTAATAGGCCTTATATTAATTACTGCTTATTCTTTACGTTCTTTCCCTATGTCTCTTTATATAAGGAATCTAGGGCATAGGTAGGGTACCTTTTCTCTATCTCCTAGGTATAATACCTTTCTAGCCTTATGCTTTTTATTAAAGATTTTATAGAATTTCTTAAAATCTTTGTAGCTAAGGTTGTATACCTATAGTAGCTTAAGCTAATTTTACTATCTATTAATAAAGTTAATTTTTATTTACTCTTCTTTAGGTATAGGCACTATACCTCTATTATAGTATATATTGTATTTATTAGTAAGGTCTACTAACTTCTTAGCTATAATAGGGTTAAGATTTATAACTTTAATGCTAAACTTATTTAAGATAAAGGGCACTTTATTTAGATAAGAGATTCTATATAATAGGATTCCCTTATTAACTGCTTTTAGGTCTAGGTTGTTAATAGTTTCCCCTACTTTATAGGTTTTAGTAATAAAAAAGGCATATTCTATTTCTTAAGTCCCTTTGCTAAACTAGGGAATGTTAATGTTTTTGCTGCAAAATTCGGAATATTTACGGATGTTTGCTACAGCATAGTGGGAATTAACTACAGCTATCCCTTCTAGGTGGCCTAATTGCTGATTTAGTTAGATATAGAGCATATAATCTAAGTGGTTGTATATAGGGAGAGTTTTATCCTAGCCCTTCTTAAGTATAGTATTAAAAATCTAGTGGTTTTATAACATAAAATAGTATATACTTATATCTTCTAGATCCTTAAGGTCCTTCTAGTAAACCTACACTTTCTCTATATAGTATAGTAGGATTATTATATTATTTACTATAGTAACCCTTTATATAGAGATAAGCTAAGGGGGGCAGAAGATTTAGCCTAGAGTAGTTATATTGTAAACTAAGCAGAAAACCACTCTTAGCTTAATAAAATTAATCTTAATGCTATAATTATGTATAAAATCTATGCTAATTAGCATTTTTAGAGTAAGTTTCTCTATTATATCTATAGTTACTATAAAGTAGCCTAATACTAACTTGCCCCTAGCTTTACCTCTTATATAGAAGTTAAAGGTAGCTATTTTAGTAATATAGAAGAAGGAATTTACTCTATTTATAGATTTTAGTTGCTAGGTGCCCTATATTATATTATAGCTATGCTGCTTAAGCTATTCTTTATTAACTAGGATAGATAAAGTACTAGTGTCTAGGCAAATTTTATAGTCTATACCTTAGTTATTAAAACAAAGGTTTATCTTAAGGTATATTATTGTTTTTGTCTTACTAGAGATTTCTACTTAGTAAGGGTAAGAGACTACTTTAATTACTTAGCTATTAACTAATCCTCTAGATATAGTAATACCTTTTATTTAGTCTATCCCTACTATATAGAGTAGTCTAATGTAGAAGGCGTTAATAAAGTTGGATTCTTTCTTATTACTATTGTCTTTAATAACACCTTTCTTAATAATATAGTATCTAGACGCAGCGAGGTAGGCTTCCTTAGCTTTAGCATCTAAGTTATTAACAACTACAATGTGATTAGCGCTATTGCTGTTTCTTAGAGCCTATTTCTTATAATAGCGCTTATTATGCTTAAAGGGTTGTAGTAGGGGCAACTTAAAGTGGGTTCTATAGCCTTTTTTATACTATTTTAGAGCATTAGTTATCTTTTTGCTAGAGTCTGTGTTATTTTTGGTCCTCTTATTATTATCTCTACTCTACTATAGTTCTTAGTAGTAGCCTTTCTATAGGCAGCTTCTATCTCTAGAAAAGGGGCAGAGATATTCTTACTAGGGAGGGTTTTTATTACTTTATTCCCTATCTAAGTATTATTACCTATTAGGGCTATAAGGGTTATAGTAGTAACTAAAGTACTTTTACTAGTAAGGGCTTCTACTATACTCCTACTAATCTTAATAGTATAGTTATTAGTTCTAGTGTGCTTCTACGCCTATATCTATAGGGTTCCTATTATTAGATTCTAATTTGTTAGCTACTATATAGGCAGTTGTAGAATCCTTGCCTTAGTTAGCTTATTAGTGGTTTTTTCTTTTAAGGAGGAAATCCCTAAGGTTGCGTTTTTTCCTATTAATAAGTTTAATATAGGCATTATAATAGTCTATTTCTATAGGGGTTAGGCAAATTTGCCTAAGTTTAGGACATAGCTTATAGTAAAGATAAACTAATAGCTAGAAATTACTAGATTTGCTATTTGCCTAAGTATAGTAGAATACCTTTGCTATAAAGTTACGTAAGGATGTATTAGAGAGGACGTCTTCCCTAGAGAACTTAGCTTAGTTAAGCTATACTATAGTATCTTAGACCTAGATGCTAAATTCCTTCTAGATAGCAGCAAATATAGTGTCTAGATTATAGAAAATAGCAATCTTCTCTTTATTATTAAGGTGCTAATAGTACTATATTAGGGCGGCGCTATAGAAAAGATACTATATCTAGTATAGAATCTAGTCTTATTAGCTAGGTCCTATATAGTTAAAGTAGTCTTTAATAGACTAGATCTATAGGTCTACGTCTATAAAGACTGCTATTTTGCCTTTATGCTTAATAGCTACGCTATTAATATCCTTAGGATTTATCTTAGGGTCTAGGTACTTAATATCCCCTATCTTCTAGAAGGAATTAACTAATTTGTTAATAAGTATTGTAACTTAGTCTATGTTTACTAGCTTATAGGGTGGACCTCTATTCTAGAGGTGTTTTGTTATAGAAGGCGGATATTCTACGCCCTAAGTGGTAGGTAGCTTAGTTATATACTTCTTATAGTAGATAGTAAAGTAGGTGTTGTTCTAGGGGTAGTTAGCTTAGGTATAGGGGTGTCCTATCTTCTATATATTAAGTTCTATATGCCTTACTAAGGTTGTTCTAATACCTTAGGATCTAAAGGATACTATAAGTTATTTTACGTCTACAGTAGAGGTCTATCTAGTAAGTGCTGTAGGTTATGGTCTAGACTTAGATAGTTACTACTAAAATTCTGCTAAAAGGGGTACTATTTAGTTAGCAGCTAGCTCTAGGGCTAGGGTAAAGTAGGTCTTAGTCTCTAAGCAGTGTATAGCCTTATTAAGGTTATTTTGCGTAGAGTAATAGATGCTATTAAGTATAATTTCCTACTACTCTCTTATATTAAGTAATATTTACTTAATTTTACTAAATATACTAGATTCCTATTGTTAATAGTAGTTATTATTATAGGGATAGAGGAATTTCCTTTCTTTATAGTAAGGCGCTGCCTTCTTTGCTTAGTTAAAGCCTATAGGGCTTATAAAAGCAATAGAGAGGGCCTTAAACTTATTGTATGTAGCGTAATAGTAGATTAGGATTCTAAGGGGTGTTTCCCTTTAGGAAATAGTATTATAATAGCTGCCTTCTTAGGAAGAGAAGTTAGTATCTTCTATAGGGAGTAAGGTAAGATTTAGGGTCTTTAGTAGTCCCCTCTCTCTTAGGCTAGAATTCTCTTCTATTAAGGCGTCTTCTTAGGGTATGCTAAATATTCCTATATTATTGTCTATCTCTAGTAGTATAATACTATCTTTAATAGATGCTAACTCTATCTCTTTAAGGTCTCTACTAAGGTTAAAAAGTCTGTCCTTCTAGGTAATGTAGATAATGCCTTTTATAGTTTATTACTTAGTGCCTACTATAATAAGGTCTATAGGATTCTAGTAGAATAGTCTTTTAATAACTATAGATTCTACTTAGAGTTAAAGTTTGCTATTAATATACTAATATCTAGTAAGGGAGCAGAGGTTTCCTACTTCCTTAGAAGATATAAGTAGTCTTCCCCTATTTCTATAGTTAGGGAATTCTTAGTAAAAGGCCTAGAGATAGTGTATAAGGTGTATCTAGTTTTCTAATATTAATGTAAGGGTTAGGGATTTTAGACTAATAGGTTAAGTTTGCTGGTTACCTAGGGTTGTTGGCATAGAAATGGTTGCCTCTTATATAGCAGTAGGCATATAAAAGAAACAGTAATTACTACTAGTTGTTATATGCTAAAGCCGCCGTATTATTAGCTCTAGTCAACACGTAACTTAGGGGGTATCCGCGCGTACATTAAGATATGTTATAAAAGGTAGAAGTCTGCAGAACCTATTGAGACTTTGTTATAAAAGAAGAGGAATACACTAGTATATAATTGTATAGGCAGTTAAGTGTAAGAGTAAGGTAAAGTAATATGTATAATTATTGTTAAGTTCTTCTCCTTCTACAAGTTGGGGAAACCCCCTTTTATAGGGATGTCCCCCACTGGATGTGGGGGGCCTCCCTAAAATAGAGGTTCCCGGTTGGGACTGTAACAATTTGCCTCCTTAACCTCTACTAAGGCAACAGCCCCTTTGCCTAGGTAGCCACTACCTACGTAGAGAAAGCTACCTTCCTTACTATATGCTTCTTCCCTTACTTAGAGGCATACCTTAATAACATCCTAAACAACCACAACCACTAACTCAACACTATAACGTTTCTACACAAAGATTACTTTAATGCTAATAAAATATATAGGATTATTAAGGGTCTTATAAGCTAGAAAGCACCTAGTCCTAATAAGCTACTAGTAGGCTTTCTTAAAGCATATAGTTAGCCTTTAGCCTATACCCTTACCTACCTTTTAAATATATACTACTAGGTTAGCTACTACCTAGCACTATATTAGACAGCTAAAGTTATAGTACTATATAAACTTAGCAAAACTCTAGAGCAATAATAGTACGTAGAAGCTTAGCGCCTAATCTTACTCCTTAGCGTTGTTAGTAAAGTCCTTAAAGCAGTAGTAGTAGTATAGCTTACCTATACTACTAAGGAGGGGGAAGCCCTCCCTAACCTCTAAATAGAAAACTAGGCAAACTACTCTATAGAAGTTGCTATTAGTATCCTTATAAAGGCTGTAAAGGCAGCCTAGCACTATAGCAGCACTACATTACTCCTATAACTAGACATTTCCGCTGCATTTAACACTATCTACTACCACTAGCTAATATATATATTAATAGCTATAGGGATACCTATATAAATAGTAGTATAGACCTATGCCTTTACTACTAATAGAATAATATAAATTTTTTTTAATAGTAAAACAACTAGCACCCTACCTATACCTATAGGGGTACTATAGGGGTCCCCTATCTTACCTATCCTCTTCCTCTTATATATTACACTACTATACACTAAACTATAGAACGTATAATCTACACTAGTGCTAGGCTTCTTAGACAATACTAACCTCCTTACATACAGCTATATGCCAGACATTACGCATTAGTAACTTAAGTCTGCGTAGAATATTTGCTAATAATAGTCCTAAGAGGCAGGCCTTATATTTAACCTAGTAAAGAGTAAGCTTATACACTTTACCTACTACTATATAGTAATTACAATACCTATCTGCCTTAGCTTTGCAATAGTATAATCTATCTAGAAATCCTACTTCCTAGGGGTATAGATATATTATAAACTTATATAGAAGACCTACTAACTTAAGATTAAAAAGAAGCTACTATAGCAGTAACTTATACTTACAGCGCTTTTAGCCTTAATATAGGGTTGCTTAATACATAACATAAGACTACTATATATATAAGTTGTTTAGAGCACTATTGCTTATAGTATAGAATTATACTACACCTCTACCCCCCTTAATAGAAAAGTAAGAGGGATTACCTATACCTTTATTACTAAGTAAAATAAATACCTATATATAGTAACTAGTGCCTTTAAAGCTATACTATAGACCCTACTTAAAACTAAAGTAGTAGTAGCCCTACTTAATCTATTCCTTAACTTAATCTCCCTTAGGTTTTATAACTACATTAAAAGCAATAGTATAGTAGATAGAATACAAAATGCTTACGCTGTAGTTACAAACCACCTCTATTATTACTAGATCTAGTAGAGAGGCTGCCTACCTACTAACTAAGCTAAGTATATACTACTAGTATCTTATCTACACACTAATCTCTACAAACCCTTGCTAATAAAAGCCCTTACCCTAGAATAGAAAGATAGATAGTACTATAAGCATACCACTATAAATATATATAGAGGCTAGCCCTACCCTACTATAGCTAAATATAAGCTATCTTTTAACTCTACTACTAAATTTATTAAGCTATACTAAGGCCTTACTAAGTATAAATTAATAGTCCTTATCTAGATATATATAGAAAAAATAGGGCTAAACACATTTCTTTACTACTGCTACATCCCTAACGTAGACTTACTAGTTTACTGCTGCTAAGAAGGTAATAAAGATTACTACTACATTCTTCTAAATTATAACAAATACAATAACATACGCCTAATTAATACTAGGCCGTATCTAATGCAGAACCACTGTAAAGTCCGCTTAGCTACTAATACTAACGCTCTAGCTACAGCTATTATAAAATAGATTATCTATATAGGCTATCTCCCCTAGTTCTACCTTATACTTTACCTATAATAATAATAGGTAGTAGACTAGGTATATATTAGCACTAAGTTATTATTATAATATTATAGGCAAAACTTAATAGTAAGTATAGATTAAAATTTAATTTAAAACACCTAGCGTAAAACCCTACTATAACTACTACATTCTTACTATTTAACTACCTTATTTATATTCTCCCCCTCCCCCTCCCCTACTCTACCTACTACTACTCTTACCCTACCTACTACTACCTCTACTACTATACTAAAAGAAGTAGCCTCTAACTTACTATACTAGAGCTGCTTTATAGCTAGCTAAAGATTATAGACATCCTAGTATATCTTATAGAAATTATTAATCCTATCTACTATATACTATACCTAATGCAGCAACTTATCTTTAAATACTATACTAATGCTAGCATAGGGCCCTATAGCTTTTGCTCCTTACTTACATTACCTAATAAGTTGTTTTGCCTTATACTATATAGTATTATAAACGCCTAACTACTTAAAAAGTTAGCCCTATATTAATACTATAATAGGCTTACACTAGACTTATATTAACTTTATTACCTAAAGCGTATATATTCTATAGGTTTATTACCCTTTTAACCTAGTTATAGTAATATAATAATTTATATAACTATAACACTAATTAGCAACTAATACTATACTATAGATAAACTAAACTTACTAGCACATAGGTCTTTTTCTACTCTATATAAGTAAAGCATACCTAACCAGTCCCTATTAGAGTTAGTATTAGCATATAGCTAGTATAATATTAATATACTTACTGTATATATTATAATACTATTTTTATATATTACGCCCTTAGGTAAAATAGGGCAAACACAGCTATAGCTAAAAGCTAGTAGACTAAAAATGGATTAGCAATAGACCTAACGTAGAGATAATAAGAAGACTTACCCTTTATATAATAAGGGGGTTAGAAGGCATAATAATAAGTTTCCTTTTTCTATACTATATATTAGTATAATATAATACTATAGTAGTACTACTATAGCTATAAAATACACTATACTTACTAAAGTTAATACTATTAGAAGGATTAAAAGAAAAAGAAAAGGAAAGAGGTCTAAGACTTAGAGGAAAGTCTTCTATATAAATACCTAGCCCTAAGGGTTATATAACTTATTATATAATAGTGCTAACTATTAGATAGATATTAGGCAGCTGCTAGCTATTAGCTAGCTATAGCTGCTCCCTACTACCTATAGGTACTCTATAGGTTATAGCCTAGTCCTAACGCCTTTCTAACTTAGCACTAATCCTATTCCCCTAAAAAACACACTCTCTAGCAGAGCTAGTTACTATCTAGCTAGCTGCGCAACTATCTCTATATAATAGGCACTGGCTTAGAGTTACCCCAGCTCCACAGCGGCAAAACCACGGTAGTATATAGGTTTTCCTCCCTACACTAGGGTTTTTCCTGTATAATTAAGAAGATGAGGTTCTAGGATATAGAGCTTAGATAGCCCTATCTAGAGTAACAATAATAATAATAATAATATGGATGCCGAGGCAATATTCAGTTCGTCGCATCATCCACCTCATTTGGTTGCCTGTTTTTCTTACGTCAACATGCTTGTGATCCGGGGATTATGCTACCGGTAAATCAACCCTGCTCAGTCAACCGTTTACTGGACCGAGGATCGCACCAAGAGACTCTGGCCCGTCAAGACGAGCCATGGGAGCAATTTATTCTGTTGGCCGCATCATTTGAACCCGTCGCTTCCAATTCGACATGGTAGCTCTCTCGAAGGCCCCCAAGTGAACCCACGAGCGGGCTTTTTGTCTGACAGGTGGCGGAAAGACATAAGCGGCATGTAACGACTCCCCCAACCACGGCTGGGACCTCGCAACTCGTCACCATTGCTCGTCACCATTGTCCGGGGCAAGGCCGAGGAGGGCTTGTCCGTGGCTGCATGCAGGCTGGTCAGAGAGCGGCAGCCACGTTTCTGCGAGTCTGCCATCCATCTGTTGGCCGAGGATATATCATAGGCCGGCAGGTCAAGCCCGAGAGCGATTGTGTGTTCTTGGGCCTTGTGCTCGCCTCTGCCGCCTGTGCGTTCTTGCTATCGTGAGCGCGCTAGAATCCAATCCGCTTCCCGACACGATGAACAATGGCGCTGTGAACGTGACCATGTCCATCGACACCCACTCATCCAGCGCTGCCACTGGCACATGCCGGGCTATTTATTTCGTTGGTGGCGCCGCCAAACCCCGAGAGCCTTGGGTGGTGGACATGAGCAGTCGCAGCGGTTAGCAGTAGCAGCAGCAGCAGGCTGGGGCAGGCAGGGGACTTGGGACCCCCCCCGTTCTTCGGCTTGGAGCCCTGCAAGCCGTGAGCGGCGGGGCGGGGGAAGGAGGGAATGAGTGGGGATGGGTGGGTGGGTGGGTGGGTGGCGGCTTGATTCATTTCATGCCGCGGTTCAGCAGCATCGCATCCCACATCCCACATCCCACGAACAGAACACAGCAACCGTAGACGTCGTTGTGGGTACCTGGGCCTGTCTGATAGTAGGTGCCAAGCCTTTGTATAGTACTGCCTACATCCTACATCTTGGTGGTGCCTGGTTAGTAGTAGTAGTAGTAGTAGTAGTTGATAGTAAGTACTACTAGTAGTAGTAGAGCAGTAGCAGTAGCAGTACATACTACTAAGTACAGTAGTAGTACGTAGTAGATCTTGGGCGCTACTCGGCGCCTAGTAGGTTCGGTGACAGGGGCCTGCTTGATGTTTTGTTTTGGCCCACCCAACTTTTCAACTTTCAAGGCAAGAGCGACGCGGAGCACACCCAAAGTCCTTGCAGTAGGTTCAAGTTGAGTTCTCAACTCGCCCAGCCGGCTGGCAGGTAGCACAATACATGTGTGTACATCCCAGCTGTCTAGTAGTAGTACCAAGTACTACGTAAAAGTACTACTACTAAGGTGCCTGCCTACTAGCCCGGCGGTGCCCACAATCTGCACGACAAACGACAAGCCAGCCCACCTCAACTCACTCTGCACCACACACCCTGCACCTCGCACCGATACTACGCCCGTCACAACTTCCACTGTTCTCACGTTCGGCACCATATATCTCTTCAGCTCTTGAATGGCCGGTGCTAGCCATCTCGCAAGCTCTCCATTTCAGCCTCTATTTGGTGCTGCTGCCACCCGCCACCGGGCAGAGAGCGACTTTCGCGTCTTGACGTCATTTCGTTTGGTACTTTCATCTTCCATCTCAAGTCTAGCCGTCTCACGCACAGCAACCAACTCGTGCACTGCGAGTGCTGAGTGATAGTACGTCGCGCCTCGCTCTGGTTTCGACCTCGTCGGCAAAACTCGCGGGCGCCGCGTCGCTCTGTCGATACGGGCTTCTCAAGTGACGGCACCGACGGCGGAAAAGCCATGTGATGGCGGCGACGTTCAACTCGTTGCCGGCTCTGACGGCCACTGCGCCAAGCGAAACAATGGCCTTGAACCATGCCGTGCATGGCCAACCTCTGACCATGGGGCAGTTTGATCAAGACTTCAACTTTGAGGACCCCATCCTGTAGGTTACCCGTCTTCTCCATCATCTTCCTCGGCTGCCCGTGGTTTCGCTACCGGAGAATGTAGCCGGCACTTGGATCGCGAGACAATGCTGTGGGTTGCTGATCAGACCACAGCAATGGCGCCCCTTTGCCTACTCTTCCTTTCACGCCCTCCTATGACTTCGACACGTTCGCCGCCACTTTTGAGGATCCGTTCGCATACTCGGCACGGACTCTCGAACCTGTGTCAAAACCCAATGCTCCCAACGAAGAGTCATCGCCCCAGGAACTTGACAATAAGCTACTCGGATTCTCAGATCCCATCATGACGGCCACTTTGGTGGATGATACGGGCAATTTTGCTGAACTGAGCATGAGCGCCGAATTATACGGCATGTTCTTTGTTGCCGAGGATGTATTTGGAGGCGACAGTACGGGCCGGCCTCTCGAGCTGACATGTTATCGACGCAACCTATGGCAATGTTCCGGGCAAATCACACTCCCAAAGAATCTCACCCGGTTGATAGACGATAAGGGCCGCCAGTTCCCGGTCCACGAATTGTCAGCATCAATAACAGCGGTCGAGTCGATCGAGGGCAAGGCAACAGAAATCATCAACATTCCCTGGAAAAGCGCCAACCCGCAGCCCGGCGCTGGCGAAGAAATCAAGGCCATCGGGCCCCCACTCCAGATTCCTCTCGATTTGAGTACAGCGCAAGAAATTGATGACACTCGGGTCACCCTACCTGTGTTATGGAAGAGACTGCAGTTCAAGCATGCCACAGCCAATAATGGACGGCGAAAAGGTCTCCAGCAGCACTATGCTGTTCAAATCAATCTCATGGCAAAGTCGGAAGATAACGAGACCATCAAAATCGCGGAAGTTCAATCAGGACCTGTGATTGTTCGTGGTCGCAGCCCTCGCAACTTTGACAGCAGAAAAGATGTGCCTCTCACTGGAGATAAGCGGGTGGAAAGGAAAAGCACGACCGGCTCGGAAAACTCTGCGTTAAAGACAGAGCTCGAGAGCCTGCAACCTGCTGTGCAGTGTTTTCAGTCTAACAGCAGTCTTGACGTACGTGTGAACAGACAGACCATGCGCGAGCATCCCCTCGCAGACTCTGAGCTGACAAGCAAACAGACGCCAGCCGAGTGGTCTGGGAACACTCCGCAGCCAATGCCTCACTCCAACAACCAAAGCACTCACCCGGCTAAGCGAATAGCACTTTCACCCACTGTGAACCTGCCACCCGTGCCTTGTTGGTCAACAGATTTGAAGACCAAGAGGGCCAGTCAGAACCATCGAGGGGCATCAAACCGCCACAACACGGCAGTTCCAATTGACCTTTCTCTCTCTGAAGACGAAAAGAGTCCGAACCGACATGGTGCCGAGCTGCCAAATCCCCAGATGGGAAGCGTGCTCCCCTGTCCGGGACAAAACGTGGGAAACAGCCCTGCCGACGACCCAGATCCTCTCTATGAATACTTTCCTCTTTCAGTAGACGATTGGTGAGCACATGCCAACTGGACACGAGAGGACCCATTGCAAATAAACAGGAATACGTTGTTCAAAATGCTAACCTCCCTCACCACGCCTTTCCTCTCTTCTTTCTCCTCTCAGGATGCCTCCGATTGATGCCGTGTACAGGCCGCACGTCGTTCACCATACAATCGTGCCACCAGAAATCAAGGCGCAGCAGAGACAAAGTAAGGCGAAGAGATATTTCGCAGCTGACTGAAAAAAGGAAGAGCTGCTGGCGCCTGACGCAGTATTACTCCTCATTTATGACACCTCTTACACATTTTTTTTTCTCACGGAGAACAGCACGTTATCATGTATTGTTTTCAAGGAATGGCCTCCCTCCTCTTTCTCTCTCGACACACGCATCGCAAAAGCATCCCCCCCCCCCCCCATTAGCGGGCGAAGTCCACCCAAGGTAGTGAGGCCGTCAGAGCACCGCGAAAAACCCAAACAGCACAGCGTGCCTTTTCCTTTCTTTTCCATTTCTCCTCATATACCCGGGGCTCTTTTTCTTTTGCTCTTGCTTTGTGTTTTTCTCTCAGATTTCGCCCCTATACAATCTACATAGGTGTTGGAATCAATCCCACCAGCATGATTGAACTGCCATGAAGCCAAAAAAAAAAAAAAAATCATGTGTTATTGGGAAGACTTCGTGCTGAATAGTGAGTGCTTACTTGTTTCTCTATTTTCAAGAGGTGGAAGCTGTCCAGGCATGGAGTTGGCCTGTAGAATTGGCCTTTTCGAAAAGAAAGCCAAAAACAACACAGACAGCGTTCTACGTGTATTTGACATGTGTGGACGACATGTGCCCATATTGGGTCCCTTTGCGAGTGGTTGTAAAAGTATGCACCTGAAACGTTCTCCTTGAAGTTGCCGAAGGGAGAGGGGGGGGCAATCTGTTTATTTGTTTTATTTCATTTCCCACGTGGGAAGCTTTCATAGAGTTGCTAACTAAAACGAATGGAATGACCTACAGTGGAAGTAGAGGAAATGATACTCAGAGAAGAAGACAATTACAATAAAGGGCACATAATACGAGAAAGACATAGACAAGGTTGCCCAAGAAAAAAAATATCTTGAAAGGTTGTTCTTCAAAAAACGTCAGGGGGGGGGGGGGTGGATTTTTTCGTTTCCAATCATCCTCATCCAGTGATCCTCCTATGCCGATGCGTGCGTTCCTAAGCCGTGACGGCCTTGTGTCGAACAGTCTGCTGCTCTGGGGCAGGGGTCAATCGCTGTTGCAAGCTGGGCTCAGGAATACGAGAGGCCATGCGGTCAGGCACCAGGTCGGGAGAAACTGATCGAATGGGATACTCGGTGGCGGGCGTGGCGCGAAGGAGTCGAGAGGTGGTCGGCTGAGGGGAGAGAATGGTGGGCGACTCGGCCTCGTTGACACGCGTCACGGGGACTACGCCGTTGCCCGTGCGAACCTTGGACGGCAGGATCTGCTCGAATCCAGCCTCCGTAGCTACTTTCTCAATACTCTTGAAGTACTGCAAGCAAAAAGGTCAGTACATTTGTAGAGAAAAAAAAAAAGTGATTGATATGTATTGGAAAATGAGACGTGGAGGGCGTGGCGGCGTTATGTAGCTTTCTTTACCTTGACAGTCTTAACCTGAAGCTCGAGAGTAGCATCCTCATCAACCACAATCATGGGATGAGGGTGCAACTGTAGACTTGACAGAGTCCACATGTGATTGACTCCCTGTTCAATGCAGCGCTGCAGGGCAAGAGACTTGCGCGACCCCAAGATGATGACGATAACCTCGCGCGCCTCAAGCACAGTTTGGACGCCAACGGTCAAGGCCATGCGAGGAACCTGGTTGACATCATTATTGAAGAAACGCGAGTTGGCTAGGATGGTGTCATGGGCCAGCGTTTTGACTCGCGTTCGGCTGGCCAAGCTAGACCCGGGCTCGTTGAAGGCAATGTGACCGTCCTCCCCAATGCCGGCAAGGAAAAGGTCGATGCCGCCAACGGCCTTGATGGCGTCTTCGAAGCCAACGCACTCAGCCTCGAGATTGGGCGCATTGCCATTCAGAATATGAACGTTTGATGGGTGCACGTTGACGTGGGAGAAGAAATTCTTCCACATGAAGGAGTGGTATGATTCTGGGTGGTCGCGTGGAATGCCCACGTATTCGTCCATGTTGAAAGTGACGACATGCTCAAACGAGATCTACAGGCACATCGCGACATGTTAGCGGATTCTGACACGCGAGCTGGCAGCAGTTTCATGATGCGCGCAATCGAAGCTTGTATCATCCATTTCCCCACCTGGGCCTCCCAGAAACATCTCAAGACCAAGACGCTGGACAGTATTCAAGAGAAAGAAAGGAACGGAAAGAAAGGAAAGAAAGAGGAGAAAGAGTCGAGTCGACTTTGAGAGGGAGATGGAAGCTTGCCTCACCAGCCTTGTACTTTTCGACAAGGATTTTGTAGACGCCAAGAGGGCTGGAGCCGGTGGGTAGGCCAAGAACGAAAGGATTCTCGGTGGTGGGATTAAAGGCTTTGATTCGGTTGATAATGTATTTGGCAACATAGTTGCTGGCAGCCAAAGCGTCGTCGCGAATGATCAGTCTCATCTTTGCGTGGGGGATATTATCGTAGTTTTAAAGGCTGTGTATAGATGCTTGAGGATGCGATGACCGTGTGAAAGTGATCTCAATCAAAGCCGAACCAGAACAGGTGTTTTGTCGCGACTCATGAGATATATTCTGGCCAGCAGAGGAGAGAGCATTTGTCGTCGGTTGAAAACCGCAGCTGGATGCGGGATGGAGAAGGAAGAAGACGCGGGAAGCAGGAGGAGCACATAAGGCCGGCACATCAGAGCTTCCCTCGACTACACGGAGCGGAATGCGAACATGGCCGCCACGCCCCTGCCTGGAAAAATGAAAGGGACCCCGAAGCCGAGGGGGGCCACGAGGCCAAGAAGAGAGACGAGTTGGAGAAACGGTTGCAACAGTGCGCCATCCCTCATCCACCGCTCCCGAGACTCCAGGGCTCCATCTGGTCTCTGGTGTGCCGCGATTCAGCCCGGCGGTCTGGCTCGGCGATCTTGCTCGTTCAGGTAACCGCGATGCCGAGAGTTCGCCCTACACCCTACAGATAGCTCGGAGTAACGCAAAATACAGTCCCACGATGTCAAGATGTCGAGGTGGGGCTCCTTCCCTTGGTTTTCAAAAGAAGCTGGATGGAACGTCACTGTAGAACCCGACCCGTTGGCCAAACGTGGTGTGGAGACCAGCCGCCGTTGACAGCTTGACAGCTGCTCATCGCACCGCACATCCATCTTCGGGGTCGCCCCACTTGCTCACTTGCCACCTTGCCAGTGCTTGCCGCCACAACACCGGCAGCCTCAGCCTCTGTGGTTGCTGCCTTCTGAGCTTTTGCCTTAGAAAGTGGACTGAACGATTTGTCCTATCATTGCAGAGTGGGCCCAGTAATTTCACGCTACTATGTACTACGTAGATCGACGTCTTTTTGGCCTATGTAGCTGCGAATTTGCTCGCAGGCAGTCTGCAACCCATGCCTGTTCTTCTGTTCTGCTCCAGGAACCGGCAGGAACTACCCTCTATCAACCCCCCCTCCCCCCCCACCCAGTGCCACCGTACCGCAACGTTACAGAGCCCAGCCCTGAGGCCGGCCGCACCTTCCCGCTAAATCATCTCGCTGGACCATCCCCTCAGCTGTCACGTCGATTGACGAGCTTCTCTAGCGTTGGCCACGCCATCCATAACATTACATTCACTTTCACCCAGGCCATAGGTGCAAGGACTTGGCGCTCAATGTTTGCTAGGAGTACCTGACCGACGCTACTGAATCAACAAAACAAAAAAACACCACACCAACCATCTACCACCACCTACCTCGTATGTGGTACTGGATTACGCACAACCAGCCCGAACGCGCAACCACGGACTGGGCGAACAGACGCTACGACCATTTGTTCCACTTGATATCACCTTGCCGGCTGCGGTCCTCTAGTAACATCGCAGCCGGCTGTCTTGCGTATATCACTACCGCATCCTATTTCCTCCTCCAGGATTGCATCGAGCCGGGATAACTCACATCCAGCTGTTTGATCTTTGCCTATTTTTATGTTGATCGGCCAGGCAGCTTTAGCGTCTTCTCATTTCGGCGCCCGCTTTTCACTCGTCTTCGACGCCAACCCATCAGATCCTTGCGGCTTCCACTCCTCATATGCTTGACACCACACAATTCTACGAACCCCCGGTTTGACCGCTTCCCGTACAGCTGTATCTCATCTCCGGTTCAGCCTTTCGATCAAGTTGGCACGATTGAACCTAGTTACCAACATATTTCGGCCCGTGTCACTCCTATCGCTTGACCTCGTGCCTTTTCACGTGTCCTCCTCGCATCTCCCCACGTTTTCACGTTGGCAGCGTTTCCCTGGAGCCAATGTTCCTGACGGCATTGTCCTTGCAATGACCACGTTTCCAAAAGTATTTTTGGCTGCAGTCTTGAGGAGTTTGCGTCATGGAAAGTCTCTCATACAATCTATTCTGGCGTACTGTGTCGGCCCAGCTACGGCCGGAGCAAACGAGCAAAGGAAGTCTAGAACGCCGCACGATTTTCTCAAGGAGGTCGAGACTGCTCTGCTGGGACCCGTCAGTGGTGAAGGACTGCAAGAATTGTCCGCCGAGCTGAAGAAGCAGTTCATTGATCGCTTGCAAAAAGACGAGCAATGCATGCTTCCCTCCTATAGCCATCAGCTGCCCTTTGGAACCGAGCGTGGGCAATATGTGGCTTTAGATGTTGGTGGTTCGACGTTGAGAGTCGCTGTAGTCGCACTGCGTGGTCACGAGGCCGTCGTGGACAAACAAAGCGAAATCATCAGCATACAGAGCTATCGGATTGACAAGGAAGTCAAGAGTTTGCAAGGAGCGGTATTCTTTGACTGGATGGCCCAGAAAATCAACAAGACGCTGTCCGAGAGTGGTAGCTGCGCAAACAGTCCCGAGAAACCTCTGCCTGTTGCGTGTGCGTGGAGTTTTCCCATCGAGTAAGCACCCCGACCTCGTTATTTAACAGTTTACAAATTTTCTTGTGCAATGAACCGTAAATCTAACTAAAGATAGGCAAACATCCATGGGCGGAGGGAAAATTCTGCCAATGGGCAAAGCATTCTTGGCAGACCAAGGATTGCTTGGTCAAGACCTTGGTCAAGTCATTAAGCAGGCCTGTAGAAACCAGGGCCTCCATGTTGAGCTTCGGGCCATCTTGAACGACTCGAGCGCCTGTCTGTTGTCTCGGACCTATACCCATACATCCACTCGATTTGGTCTGATATTGGGCACTGGTGTCAACCTGGCCGCCTATCTCCCAGTGCTGAGCGTTGGCAAGAAAAAGTTCGGTACTCGACCGAAAGGGTGGTACGATGTGGCCAGCCACGTCATCGTAAATACAGAGCTTGGCATGTTTGGTCACAATATCTTGCCGCTTACCAGATGGGATCAAGCGTTGGTCAGACAGCATCCGCGTCCTGACTTCCAGCCTCTCGAGCATCTCGTGAGCGGCATGTATCTGGGTGAAATTGTTCGGTTGATTCTTTTAGAGGCCATTGAGAAAACCGGTGTTTTTGGCGGCATCGTACCTCCCTCGCTGAAGAGCCATTACTCGTTAGGAACTGACACCCTTTCCATGATTGAATGGTAAGTTGTGGACGCTACTTCTCACCACCTGCTCCGTCCTCCAGCAATATTTCTTACCAACATGTCATTAGCGACACTTCTCCCGATCTGCGAGATGCCTTCCAGATTTTCTCAAAGCGCCATCCGTCACATTACCGACCCACCACTTCCGATCTCGCCGCCGTTAAAGCCATCTCATCGTTTGTTTCTGTTCGCTCCAGTGCGCTGGTTGCTACCTGTGTATACACGCTATGGGAGATGCGACTGGATTTCGAGCGAGAGTACATGGAAATTCTCCCCAAGTCGTCATGTGAGCGCCAACGTGTCGAGGCGGACGTGGGACTACAGAGGACGACCGTTGCGTTCAATGGGAGTGTCATCGAGAACTATCCCGGTTACCTCGCCAACTGCCAGCGCTATCTCAACGAACTGATTGAAAGTAAGGGATTTCTCGACCATCGAGTCATTGACCTTATTCCAGCCAAAGAAAGTTCTTTACTGGGTGCCGCGGTTGCGCTAGCATGCGCGGAGCATGACGACTAAACACGGTTCATATTTCGATGTTGCTTCTCAAAAACCTTGATAACAATATTCTGATTCTCCTACACTGTTTCTTCGTCTTCCTTTTCAAGGCGGATAGAGCTGGTATATCTAGCTGCTGGCCATAAAGCGATATGGACATGCTCCGTGATTCATGATTTACGAACACATTTACAAACACATCATGTATGCGGCGAACGCCAGCAAAGGTTTGCATTTTCTCAAATCATGACCAATACTTTTTTTTTCCGCCGTCGTTTGAGGAACAGGAAAACGATATTGTGTGGCCCTATTTGTATCTAATCCAGGGATTCCTTGACAATTTTTGACATGATGTTTTTATTCTACCCCCGATATAATACAATGAGAACAATATGATGAGTTCGGCTCCATCTATTACAATTGCTCCCATTGACAATTGGGCCAAAAGGGAGGATGCACATCCTCATTGATGTGCGCTGCTAGAAAATCCTATAACACTATCCATCCACTTATTCTGCAAAGTATACCTAGACTCAATACTAGTATTTACTAATAGGTACTACTGGTTAGGCGCGATCTTTACCCTACTACGTACAATCCTCGTCGCGTCGCGTCGCGGGGCCAATTGGTCATTATTACTACATGTAGAACGACTTGTATTTTCACTCGAGACACCGCACAGGCTAGGTCACTGATCCTTGGATACAGAGTCACGTGACCCCCTGCCGTCTTCGCGTTTGTTTGCTTACCGCGACTCCCAGAGTCTGATCAATCTCTTCTGGCACGCGTCCCCTCATACAATATCAAACTTTCAAACACGACTGTTTATCTTTGTCAATCTTGGTGCATCGACGAAAATACTGGATCAGTTGTAATTTTTATCGAAGCGCGAACGATTCCTGCAACAGCATATTGCGAGCTTGGATGTGTTTATAGCCATGCTTGCGCAAGCCGGTGTCTTTCACGAATGCGCGCTCGCGTTTGTTCCAAGCAATGAGCTCACTGCCAAGTTTATCAACGAGGTTCGGCCTTGGTATAGCATTTGTTGGAATCGCTTGAGTGAACACCGGCTAACACTTTCTTACTCTTCTTCGTTTTACTCCCTCGCCATCCCTAGTTGTCGAACATAGTTCAAGACAATGGCGGTGTGGTTTGCGAACCTCGCCGGAACGGCACGATAGCTATTGATAAGGTCACCCACATCATCTCCAATACCATCAACTTTGAACAATACGTCGAGTCGCAAGCAATCATGATTCCCGTGGTTTCAGACAAGTGGATCACCAGCTCCGTGATGAAGCGAAAGACGGCGCAGGTCAGACCATTTTCGCCAGATCCCCGGATGATTTTTCGTGAGATTGTTGTCACATGCGCCGATTTGCCACAAATGGACAAGGAAAGCATCCTCGGCGCCACGATGGCCTTGGGTGGACAGGAATCGAAAGACGCATCGAGGTTAACAACACACATTTGTGCTTTGAGCATGGAGGCGCCCAAGGTGGACGCAGCAGTGAGGAAGGGTTTCAAGGGAAAGGTCGTTTTGCCTCACTGGTGAGTCTTCGGAACGTCAAGCTGCATTTTCGATGGGTCAAATTTTTTGTGCAGCCGAGGACTGAAACTCTTGCCAAAGGTTCGACGCATGCTTCAAACTGGGCAAACGGATAGACGAAGCACCTTACTTGCTCCCAGATCCCGAGATTCTCAAGAAGAGCATCGCCGATGATGTCGACATTCCCGAAAATGCAAATCTCGTGGGAGCGACCTCAGTCAAGCCCGACTTCCTTCCCCTACCCGCTAACAGCAAAAGCGCACGGTCGCCGGCCACGGTCTTTCAAGATAAGCGAGTCATGCTGTCAGGGGACCTGGGCATTACCCCACGACTGGCACGGACGCTCGAGGGCATCATCACAAACGGTGGAGGCAAGGTGGTGGATGAGGTTGATGGTTGTGACATATTTGTCTGCCAATTTCGGGACGGACCACAGTATGTCCACGCCGCTCAGAGCTGCAAGGAGGTCGGCAGCCTGTCATGGCTTTACTCACTCGTAGTCAACAACCAGTGGCAAAACCCTCTACACCGTCTGCTTCACTATCCGATACCGCGAAACGGGATACCGGGCTTCAAGGGTCTGAGGATTACGGTGTCCAACTACGGAGGCGATGCAAGAATCTACCTCGAAAACCTCATCAAAGCCAGTGGTGCGGAGTTCACCAAGACCATGAAGGCAGACAACACCCATCTGATTACCGCTCGCAATTCTAGTGAGAAATGCAAAGCGGCTCCGGAATGGGGTGTCGTGGTGGTGAACCACCTGTGGATCGAGGAGAGCTACGCAAAGTGCGAGATGGAACCGATCAACACTCCGAAATACAATCACTTCCCGCCGAGGACCAACCTGGGCGAAATCATAGGCCAGACGTTTCTGAGCGAGCCATGCCTGCGCGACTTGTATTATCCCGGTGGCGAAGAGACGATGTCCTCGGGCGCGAAGAAGAAGCGGAAGATTCTGGAGGCGGCAGAGGATAATGCATATCACAAGGGTCCTGCAGAGGGGTTGGTTATCGGACGTGACGAGGCCTGTGGAGGCATGCCTGACGATGACGGTGAGAATCAGGCCTCATCGTCGGAAAAGGCCAAAAGGCCCGCTACGCTCAAGACGCCCGTGCGATCGCGGCAAGGTCGACTTGGCAAGGAAAACGAAACGCCACCGGCCATGTCTAGTGGAAGTCGTAGTGCCAAAACCAAAGCTCGGGATCTGCTACAGAACATCGCGCCCGACATTGCCTTGTATGAGAAGGAGAAGAAGAGGCAAAGCAAGACGGGGGCCCCATGGGGGGGCAAACGAGCGGCAGACTTGGCGGAGAAAGAAGAACGCACCCAGACCACGAGCGCTCGAAAACACAGGCCCGACGTAGACGAGGATGACGACACGGTCAGAAAAAGATCCGCAAAAAAACCACGGCCGTCATTGCCTGAAGTACAGATGAGAGTCGTCATTACGGGCTTCAACAGATGGGTTGGTGACAGCAACAAGGAGGATCATGATCGAGTAAGTCTGACATTGCGCAACTTTGTGTTTGTGTTTGTGGTTTCTTTTTTCCTTTTTTTTTTTTTTTGCATATTCGAAACATGGTCATTTTATGCGAATTTGTATCGTCATCTTCTTTGGCGGTCTGGTATATATTTACATCTGTGACGATGCTAAGTTTTGAGTCTTTGACAGAGAAAAATGCGAGATCTTGGAATTCAAGTGGTGCAAACGGGACAGCCGTGCGACTTTCTCGTTGCTCCACAAATTGTGCGAACGGTCAAGTTTCTCTGTGCGCTCGCCCGAGGCGCCGTCGTCCTCTCGTCGGACTTTATCGAGACAGTCCTAGAGTCTGGCGAGATACCTGACGTGAACGACTTCATCCTGAAGGACAAGAAGGCGGAAGAGAAATTTGGAATCGACTTGAAACGGTCCGTTGGGCGGGCCAAGGCCAACCGCGGCAAGCTGCTGCAAGGCGTTCCCGTATACTGCACCGAGAAGGTTCAAAACGGACCCGAAAGCTACCGCTCGATCGCCGAGGCCAACGGCGCGATATTCAAACTCTACCGCGCGCGGAGCGGCACAACCATCAAGCCGACCACTGCAGAGCAAGACGGCTTTGCCAAGCCTGATCCAGTCTATCTGCTCAGTTCCAATAGTCCCGACGAGCAAAAGATGTGGGCAAGATTTCGCGACATGGCGGAACAGGGCCACATGGAGCCGAGAATCGTCGCGCCAGATTGGTTGCTGGATGTAGCCATGGCGCAACAAGTGCGCTTTGATGAGAAGTTTCTCGTCGAGAACTGGAATCAGAACCGGAAGTGATGGAAGTGGTGGGACACAGAAAGGTGGCGAGCAGGGCTTTGCGAGGCATTTAGATGGAGCATGGCGTTTCTTTTTTTTTTTCTTCTTTTTTTTTTTTTGGAGCGAATATGGCGGGTAGCGGAGCTGCTGTATTTTTTTTTTCTTTTTTTTTTTTTTAAAAAAAAACTTGCTTTTTCTTTTTTCCTTTGCAAGGCTGGACCGGATCGGACTGGCTGATTTGCTAGTTGGCTAGTTGCCGCTCGAAGCTGGAGTCGTCGTTGTTTGACGAATACGGGAGCATCAACTGCGGGCATTTCATCTACGTAGTTGCTTGTTTTTGATGTGTACAGTGGCCATTCAGAAGAACTTGACACCAAGGGAGTCGTCGGAGCCAAAAATCTGTGCTTTGTTCTTTTTGACGAGAATGTTCAAAGCCTTGAGGAGAATGTCGTGATCCAGGCCTTGTAATTCTGCTCGTAGTTAGTTGATCTTGTCCACCATCGTTCTTTTCTCTCTGTGCCTGTCCCCCTCTCTATCTCTCTCACACGTTCTGCACGAACATGCACAAACATTCACACAAGAAAAATACGATGCATCTTTTCAAAGGGGGTGGTGGGGGGGTAAAACACAAAAAAACACACCTGTTCCCCTCGTCCCCTCCCCCTCACCAATCTCATACACAGTCAAGACGCTCCCCTTCTGGGCCGTGTCTTCGACATACTTTTCAATCAGGGCGGCCCAATCATCAGGCTTCTTCCAGTACAGGAAGACGACGTCCCTGCTGGACTTGACGTACTCTGCCAGGCCGTCCTTGCGCATGAAGTCGATGACGGCGCGGATGTCCGGGGTGGAGAGGCGACGATTGAGGCGCTCGTTGTGGAAGAGGTCCATCTGGGAGGCATCGGAGAGGGAGAGCTTGAAGAGGCGATGGTGGCGGGCGTAGGAGAGGATCAGGGCGGACCATTTGGTCTGCTGGGCGTGGAGGGTCGTCAGGTTTGGCTGCGGGGTGAAGAAGGCGGGGAAGTGGTACTCGCGGGGGAAGGGGAAGGGCGTGGTGGTTGCTCGGGACATTCTGCGGCCACTTTTCTTTTTGTTCTTCTTCTTGTTGTTTTTGTTCTCTCCCTTTTTTTTTCTTTTTTTTTTTTGGCTCCTTTGGTTCGAGAGTGCGGGATGGTGAACGTGGTGAGGTGAGGTCGGAATGGTGTTGCCTGGTGTATACTACGTAGAGAAGGGGTGGAAGGGGGGGGGGTTTCTCTAAAGCACCAACCAATTGTTGTGGCCACGCCCGGTTTTTTTTTTTTTTTTTTTTTTTTTTGTTGGCAACAGTTGGCAAAGCACGTGCTTCTCGATACGACGACGAGATAACGCCGGGTAGGTCGTATGCATTACAAACAACATACAACACGAGAACGCGAGACTCCGAGCCGACTTTATCACTGGACCACCACCGCTTCTCCCCATCTTCTGCCCTGTTAGCAATGGCAGGTCGGGAGAATGGCCTCGAAAATCCGGGAACGATTGGGCCATGCGTGCGCCACCACGCGTCTTTATCAACCGGGCCGCCGACCGGTCCTGAGAGATAGATGTTGTATTGTGTAGTATCTATCTATGCAGTGCGTGAGAAGAGTCACATGATGACGCTTTCTATCTTGTCGAATGGCCGTTTTCCTTTATCACTATCACTTTTGTGTATTTGATTGGTTTCCCCCCCTGTCCCATTCATGTCTTTCTCTCTTCATCTTCATCTTCGTCGGAATCTCGTCTTCTTTTACGCGGCATTCTTGTTTTTTTTTTTTTTTTTTTTTTTTTTAAAAAAAAAAAAAGAGAGGCGGCAGGGAAAAAAAGAAGAAAGAAAGAAAGAAAGAAAAGTCAAACCAAACACGAAAAGGTGTCGTCTTACAGCAAAGCAAGAACATGGCCGCTGAAAAGAAAAGAGTCGTAGTGGTGGGCCTGGGCATGGTAGGCATCGCATTCATGTTCGTCGACGGGACCGGGGGTGTTATGTTTTTCATTATTTGAGGCCCCCCTCCCCTCCCCTTTGATTTCCCGACGGACTACGGCTGACTCCAGCTTCTTGGGGGTTCATCAGAGAAAAGCTGTTACAGTATGACAAGCATGAAGGTCAATTCGTCATCACCGTCCTGGGGGAGGAACCCCATGTCGCGTACAACCGCATTGCACTCAGCAGCTTCTTTGAGCATCGAAAGGTTGAAAGCTTGTACATGAATCCATTGAAATGGGTATGACATTGCTCGTTTTCCCTTTCTGCTCCAGCTCTCGAGCCGGAATGCTATCAAACGGAGAAATTGCTCTGACAAACACAACTCCAGTACGCGGAGCAGGCAGCGGATGGTCGGCTCAACCACCACATCAGCACAACAGTGACGGCTATTGATTCAGACCAAAAGACGGTCGCGTGCGAAAGCGGGCTCACGTTGCCCTACGACGTTCTCGTGCTCGCCACGGGTTCGCGCGCCTCGCTGCCTAGCCACACGGCCAACTTGGATGCCAAGGGCGTCTTTGTCTACCGTACAATAGACGACCTGACCAACCTGCTTGCGTTTGCCGCGCAGAGAAGAGGAACGACGGGATGCGTCGTCGGTGGAGGTCTCCTGGGTCTCGAGGCGGCCAAGGCCATGATGGACCTGGACAGCTTCGACAAGGTCAGGTTGATCGAGCGCAACGGATGGGTATTGAGTCGGCAGCTGGACCAGGAGGCCGGCAGCATGGTGGTCGAGCAGATGCGGGATCTGGGCCTCGACGTGCTCCTCGGCAAGCGCGTGAGCGAGATCCGGGTCGACGAGCAGCACAGCGTGGCGGGCGTCGTGTTTGAGGATGGCGAAGAGGCGGCGTGCTCGACCTTGTGCTTCGCCATCGGCATCACACCACGGGACGAGCTGGCCAAGATCTCGCGCCTGGAGTGCGCCGAGCACGGGGGCGGCGGTGTCGTTGTCGGAGACGACCTCAGCACCGGCACGCCCGGCGTCTACGCCATAGGCGAATGCGCCAGCTGGAAGGGCCAGACATTTGGGCTCGTCGGCCCCGGGGTGGAAATGGCCGAGGTTCTGGCCTTCAATCTCACGCAGGCAAAGCTCCACGCGCGCCGCGCATTCCGGCGGCCCGATCTCAGCACCAAGCTGAAGCTTCTCGGCGTCCACGTCGCCAGCTTTGGTGACTTCTTCGCCGACCGAGACGGGGCAAAGTACCTGCCGCCGCCTCGCCGTGCCAGAAAGACAGCCAACGCCAACGCCGCGGCCGCTGTGGCAACGTCTCCCCCGCAGCAGACGGTCAAGGCCATCACGTACAAGGACCCCTTTCTCGGCGTTTACAAAAAGTACATCTTCACCGCCGACGGCAGGCACCTCCTGGGCGGCATGATGGTCGGCGACACGAGCGACTACGTCAGGGTCATGCCGCTGGTCAGACAGATGACAGAGCTCGACAGGCCGCCCGGCCAACTCATCCTCGCCGCGAGGAGGAACAAGAGCGACGACGGCGGCGACCAAGACGACGACATGACCGACGACGCGCAGGTATGCTCCTGTCGCAACGTCACCAAGGGCGACATCGTCCGCAGGGTGAGAGATGGGTCCTGCAAAGAGCTCGCGGCCGTCAAGACGTGCACAAAGGCCGGCACGGGCTGCGGCGGCTGCATGCCCCTCGTGACGTCCATCTTCAACAAGACCATGACGGCGCTGGGCCACGAGGTGAAGAACCACATCTGCCCGCACTTCCGCCTCTCCCGCGCGGAGCTCTACCACATCGTCATGGCCAAGCAGCTGGGGTCCCTGCGCGACGTGACGCGCGAGGCCGGCCACGACGGCGACGAGTCGGGAAGCTGCGAGGTGTGCAAGCCCGTCGTGGCCAGCATCCTGGCCTCGCTGTGGAACAAGCACGTCATGGAGCCGACGACGCATGGCCTGCAGGACACCAACGACAGGTACCTGGCCAACATGCAGCGGGACGGCACCTACTCGGTGGTGCCGCGCGTGCCCGGCGGCGAGATCACGCCCGACAAGCTCCTCGTCATCGGCCGGGTGGCCAAGCAGTACAGACTGTACACCAAGATCACGGGCGGCCAGAGGATCGACCTGCTGGGCGCCAGGAAGCAGGACCTAATCGGCATCTGGGGCGAGCTCGTCGCCGCGGGCATGGAGTCGGGCCACGCGTACGCGAAGGCCCTCCGCACCGTAAAGAGCTGCGTCGGCACGACCTGGTGCCGTTTCGGCATCGGCGACAGCGTGGGCATGGCGGTGCGCCTCGAGGAGCGGTACAAGAGCATACGGGCGCCGCACAAGATCAAGGGAGGCGTGAGCGGATGTGCGAGGGAATGCGCCGAGGCGCAGAGCAAGGAGTATGTGATTTTTATTTATCTATTTTTGTTTTTACCCCTCTTACTCCCTGTATTTTTATTGTTTTTTTTACATTTCTTTCTATCGAGAAATAAAAACCAAAGAGGGGGAGGGGGAGGGGGGGTAAAGACTGGACTCGTTGTGTGCTGATGCTGCCAAAAACAAAATGAAAAAAAAAAAAAAAAAAAACACAGCTTCGGCCTCATCGCCACGGAAAAAGGCTTCAACATCCTGGTGGGCGGCAACGGCGGCGCCAAGCCCAGACACGCCGAGATCCTCGCGCGGGACGTCCCCCCCGCGGACGTGGTGCCCATCCTCGACCGCTACCTCATGTTCTACATCCGCACGGCGGACAGGCTGCAGCGAACGGCGCGGTGGATCGAGGACCTCCCCGGCGGGGTGGCCTACCTCCGCGAGGTGGTCCTCGACGACAAGCTGGGCATCTGCGCGTCGCTCGAGTCGCAGATGGCGCAGCTCGTGGCGAGCTACTTCGACGAGTGGGCCGAGGCGGTCGCCGACCCGCGCAAGGCCGTCCAGTTCCGGCAGTTCCAGAACACGCCCGAGTCCCAAGAGACGTTCGAGCGGGAGCCCGAGCGCGGCCAGGCCCGTCCGGCCCGTTGGCCCGCGCGTGTCCACCCCCCGGACGACGACGACGACGACGACGACGACGACGACTTCGCCGCCATCCGCTGGTCCGCCACCGCCTGGGAGCCCGTCCTGCCGGCCTCGCACTTCCACCGCGCAGACCGCCTCCCCGGCGGGATATCCGCCACCGTCCGCCGCGGCGACACCCAGCTCGCCGTCTGGCGCTTCCGCGGCCGCTACTACGCCGCCCAGCAGATGTGCCCTCACAGGCGCGCCTTTGTCCTCTCCGACGGCCTCGTGGGCCATCACCCTCCACCCGGGCAACGACACGGCGACGACCACGACGACCACCACCAACACCCCTGGATATCCTGCCCGCAACACAAGCGCAACTTCGACATGCAGCGCGGCTCCTGCGCCAACGACCCGGCCCTCTCCATCGCCACCTTCGCCGCCGAGGCCCGCCAGGACGGCCTCGTCTACCTCAGGCTGCCCCCCGTGCGGGAGCTCGACGCCGCCCTCGGCACCTCCAGATGGAAGGTCAGGGCCGGCGAGGCCGGACCCGACGACAAGACGCGTCTCGTGGGGCGCAGGGCCAGGAGGGTCAACGGCGTCAAGCCCTCGACCCCCGTCGTAGTCGATGACACCGCCCTCCCGCTTGTCACGGCCTCGCCGGGGACCTGTGCCGCTGCGCCGGATTGGTGAGCGGACGAGACGACGGTGTGGTTTACGTATTCTGTGTGTCGTGTGGTGCGCTAGTTTAACTCTGGTTTTGCTCATTTCTCACACGTGGATGGTGTCATCAATCACATGCGTACCCACGAGAACGGGTATGTATATAAATATATAAATATCTGTTTATATATATATATATATGTATGTACCTATGTATGTATGTAGGTACGAATGTAGGTATGTACTAGGTACTATGTATGCATGTATATATGTATATATGTATATGAACGTGTCTGCCATGTGTGAGTGCTGTGTGAAGTGTGTCTATGTGAACAGCCAAGCAACATGACAAAAGACACATCGTAGACAGAAGTGGTCCGCACGAGTCCTTTTTTTAGAAATGAAAAAAAAAATAAAAAAAAAATAAAAGATAAAAACTTTTTATAAGACAATGATGGTAAGTTATAAACGCCCCTGAGCAGTCTCCATTGCTCTCAAAAAGAACAATAAAAAAAAAGGAATAAACATGAATGGCGGTGGACGCCGATATTTTCACTGCCCGGACTGTGGTGACTAGAACCTCGACTCACCGTTTGCAGACACCACAGGACCGTGCGTATTGTATGTATGCCCCCCGGACTAGGATATCCTTTTGCCCCATGTCGACACTAGAGTCGCCCGCAAACCTCTCGATGCCACGGTGAAACATAAACTAGCGAGTACAATACAATGAACTGTGAACTCGTCGACTCGTCATAACTATTTGCCAGAAACCAAGAGCCCAAACAAGAGATAGAAATAAAAACTGATGTACCAAAGTTGTGTATGTATAATCGTACACACTTCCCATGTTGAGAGCCAGGAAGGGAGGTGAGAGTAAGCAGAATTATCAAGGTCCAATATCTATATGCATGCCGTGCAGCCATTGCCGAAGCACAGAGAACGCCGTAACGAGTACTGGCAGGGAGAGTTGGCCAGGAGGAAGCGGAAGGGGGAAAGGGGGGGGAGTGATGGGGGAACTCCTGTGGGAGGGGGGAAAGGTCATGGAAGTAAGGAGAAGCGGTCTGCGGCGTTGGGTGAAAGAGGAAAAAGAAAAAGGGAAAAAAGTGAGAAAAAAAAAAGTGAGAGAAAAATAAAACAGGAAGGAAGAGAGAAGAGGGAGAAGAAAGGGAGAGGCTGTGTGGTAGTTTGAAGTGTCGAGAGTTCAAAAGTTTCATGCGCCATGAGCATTAGTCACTCCTGTCCAGTCTCGTCGTCCTCTGTCAGGCTGCCGTACCCCGTGTCGATTTCCATGCCAACCACACTTTTCGTCACACCGAGGCACCTTTCGATGACTTCCTGTCGGAGTTCATCGTCAACGCCGCATCGGGCCGCGGAGTGACCCCCTATCCACAGGCGAAGGGTCGCCGCAAGCCTTTCTAGCACGGGCTCGACTCTTTGGTCCGTCTTTTGGTGCAACAGCAAGTTCTCCATGAGTATCATGACTGAAGTGAAGCCCAGAAGAGACATGCACGACGTGTTCTCCGGCCGTACCAGATCGTAGAGAGACTCTACCTTCTGCAGAGTCTTGTCACGCTTCTTCTCCACGCGGGTAACGTGTGCGATGGCCATGGCGCAGCGCAGCGTGGTGGAGAAGTCGGGAGAGAAGTCGTCGAAGCCGTGCCCAACGATGAGATTTGGCTTGGCCAGCGGACTCGGAATCCTGTCCGACTTGAGCGCCTGGAGAGCCGCGGCGATATTAGCCCCACGAGACTGCTTGACGAGCACAGCGCGGGCCAGGATGGCGCGCATCTGAGCGTATGAGCCGACGGGCGAGACGTCGACGGCAGTTGCCACGTCACGGCTGAGCTCTTCCTGAGACTGTGCGTCCTTGTCCAGAGCCCCCGTGAGAAGGCGGTGCAAAATCTCGGTGGACCACCAGGCAGCAACCGCATCCAAGGGCGAGCAAATGGCCACGTCGTCAACCACATTGTCCATTCCGTCAATTGGCGAGGGGACGTTGTGTGTGGTGTCCATGTTGAATGCCAAGTTGTGGGCTCGCTGGATGACTCCGGGACTGAGGACCTCGTCACAATCCCGTTCGACGAGAGCCACGAGGTGGGGAGGCAGTTCATCCTCATGCGGCACCGACGAGCCTCGGCGCGACTTGGCGAGAAGCTGGTTGAGCTGCCGGGCTTGATTCCACCGCGATCTGGCCAGTTTGCCAGCGACGGCATTTGTGGCGCACTGCAAGACTTTGCTGCGAGTCAGATGCCACAGCAGCACACGCAGGTGAAGAGCCTTCAGCATGAGCCGAATGGGAGTGTCGGGCAGCGTGCCGGAGGCGAGCAGGGTCAGGATGAGACGGCTCGTGCAGACATCGACGTCGCCGCCGGCGAGCTGCGAGTCCAGAGCAATCGACCACGCCTTGACTCGTGCCGCCTCCTGCTCTTGGGTTAATCCGGTGAGCGCCTGGAAGCTGTGCGTGCCAACGGCGTTGCGTAGACTCAGCTTCATCGTTTTTAGAATCAACGCAGCTGCTTCCAGGAAGAAGTTGTGCCGCGGCACCCAGACCGTCTGGACGGCTGTAAGCCACGCCTGCCGACGTATGTCAATGGGCGAGGCCAGCGAGGGCGCCTTGCGCAACGTGCCAACCTGGGGCTTTTCGCTCCTGGACTCGCGACTCGCGAATAGGGATGGCACGAAAATCCACAGCAAGGTAGCCAGAAACAGCAGGCCCTTGAGTGAGGATATGGCATGATAGCCCATGAAATGCACATCCATGCTTGAAGCCGCTGTCCTTAGCAGACGGAAGGGCAGTGCGAAGAGCCCGCGGCCGGCGGGCTGCTCGTTGCTCGTCTCAGACTCCCGAATCGCTTCTAGGAACATGAGGCCGGCAAGGGAGCCAACCAAGAGTTTGCCATGAAAGGGATTGACCTGCACCCAGCCGTTTTGCTGAGCCTGCTGCTGTTGCTGAATCTGCTGCTGGCGAACAACGGCCGGGTTTGCAGCGCGGTAAACTTGCTGAGCGACCGGATAAGGCTGGCCAACAGCCATCTGGGCTGACATTATCCGCTTCATGGCGTCAGGGGCCTGCATCATGCCCGCCGGTGCTGAGTTAGCACCAGGCTGTGGATTTTGCATCGGAGGACTGCTGAATTGCTGGCCGTTTTCTTGAGCATACGTTATCGGAGTCAGAGGCTGCTGCATGGGGCTGATGGATCCGTTCATGGCGCCAGCCATGAACAACTTCTCGAACGCGGCGATTCTGGCCTGCATGGCCGAGTTTTCCTCTAGCAACCTGTTGTTTCTCTTTTCGAGATGGCGGATATACTCGGTGGCTTTGCTCAGAACCTATATCGTTATGCCGAGTCAGTGGTTTTTTTTTTTTTTTTTTTGCAGGATTCGACGTGACACGGCGTGGCTTCTTTACGGGTGACTTGACGCGAAAGGTGGGAGGGGGAAAAAAAAGGGGGAGGGGGCAGAGGGAAAGGTTATATCATGTCATGGCCTGTCATGGCCCATGACGATGAGACGCACCGTTGCCTTGTTCAACTTGTGAGCCGGCGTAAGACCATGCAGCTCTTCTCGATCTTCTGTGGTGTCTTCTCCTCTGGCACTCTTTGACATGATGCGCAGGCTCGGGACACTGTCTCGGAGGGCAGCGATTTTGTCGTTGATGTTGGTACGATACCGCTTCTCGATCATGTTGTGGGCCGTCTTCTTGATGGGCTTATCCTCGTCGTCGACATCATCATCATCTTCTGGCTCCGACGAGACCTTACGCTTCCTATTGTCTCTTGAAGAAGAATCCAGAGCATCGGGGGATGCCAAAATGGGCCCTTTGAAGTCGCTTCTGGCCGACTCGGGACTAGAAGCACTCTTTGGTGAGTTGTACTGAAGATGGGCAGGCATGGCAATATTTCTCAATTTTTGCTGCAGGGCCGGCGACATGGACGCAGGAGCCGGGGGTTCAACATTCGCAGGGTCAGGCGTGGAGGTCTCGAACATGACGTTCGACTTGACGTCGGCTGGCGTGAAGCCCTCGAAACCAAAAACTCGGTCGGGGGATTGGTCAAAGAGGGGCAATCGCCAGGCGGGAGCGGAGGCAGTACCGCCAGGTTGGGTGGCCGGGGCATTAGAAGCGCCGATGTTGATGTTGTCGTAGGCTGGGTCGGGTTGGAAGTTCCAGGTTGACGTGGACGTGGACGGGGGGTAGAAGTGCTGAGGGCCAACATCACCCGACTCTGCGGGTGCAGCCGTCACAACACCAGGCTCGTCCATAAAGCCAAAGGTGTGATCATTGAACCGGTAGCGGTCCGCGGCGCCATCCTCGGCCATTGCGTCGGATGGATGGGCTGACGAGGTCCCCCCCCCCTTCCTGGCAGACCGGATGGGGTTTTTTTTTTTTTTTTTTTTTTTTTGGTTTGTTTGTTTGTTCGTTTCTTTCCTTCCTTTCCTTGTCTTGGTGGTGGTGGACTGGTCGAACTGTGTTAATATGGCGCGCGGCCAACTGCCGCGGACGAGGGCAGTGACCTCTGAATCCCTCACACAAATATCCGACACTGATCAACTGCTCTGCTGGGTGGCGGATGGTTCGGTACGATCAACTCAGGGTCCGGACCACAGCGGAGGCCGAGTCGGTGCACGCAACGACAAGCTGCTGACGATGGTTGGGAGCAGGCAGCGACGAGCGAGGTGCAGGAGACGCAGACGGTAAATTGGGAATCGAACGACGAGGGCCGGTAGTCATTCGACTTGTTGTGTTGGACAGGGGCGAGTCGGACAGGCAGGGCCAATGGGAACGTCAGACGGCCTGCAGTTGCCGAGACGTCTACTGGTGGCGATGGCAGACAAATCGAACGACGTGTTGGCGGATGGGATATATGAATGGAAAGACGAGAAGGAAGAGGAGCGCACGGCAAAGGATGATGTTGATTGCTTTGCCTGGTCCCCACAGCCGGTCCGCTGCCGGCCTGGTTGGTTGGTCGGGCGGGCGGGCTGGCGGGCTGGCTGAGCGCCACGGCCAGCCAGCGCGCCTGCTGCCCTCTGTCTGTTCGTTCTTCCTCTGTCTGCTCTCCATCTCTCTCTATCTTGGTCCCCTTAGCTTGTCCTCCGTCTCCCTCTCTGCTCTCTTCGCTGTCCGTGCTCCTCCTCAATTGGCCACCATGCCACCGCACCACACCACACCACACCACAACACCACACAGCCGACCGGGCGGGTCCAGGGCGGTAGAGGCAGAACCCAAGCTTCTATCTAGTCTTCTGGCCCTCCGCCTCGTGGGGAGAACCTGGACGACCTGGACGACCTGGACCTGCCTGGCCCGGGTCGCATGCGTCGGAGAGTGGCGCCTCACGACTGCAAGTGCTGCTGGAATGGATGGGTCTGAGCGACTTGATGGGAACGCTGGGGTGAGAGGGAGACTCTCAATTGCCCGGTGAAGCAAGACGAGGGACCGTAGCCCATAGGCCACGTAATATTGAGCAGGATTGTGCATGTAGCACATGCAATACCCTCCCTGAGTCCCTGGTCAGTAGTAGTCAATCAATGTTGTGCCTCGCTCGCTGCCTCACCCCCATCCATCTGTACACTGCTACTACCCGGGCAGGTATCTGCTAGTACTTAGTTGTATGTGACCTACCACTTAAGTACTTACTACTACTACTACTACTGGTAGTAGTACCTGGTGGTAGATGGACAGGGTCAAAACGTAGTAGTACTACCTCTCTCTCACTACTACTACTAGTAGTACTAGTGCACACCCTGCTTGCCCTGCTACTGCTACTAGTAGTAGTTGGCAAGTATAGCATGTCTGGCAAGTATAGCATGTCTGGATGAAGTTTCAGCGCTTGCGGATTGAACAATTGGCACCCCCCATCCCCCCCCCCCTCCCCCCTCCCGTCTCGAACGGGGGACTTGCAGCAAAGGTGCAATGCTGATTGGTCTTGACAACGACAACGCTAGCTGCAGCCGTCCAAAATCGTACGATCAGTATCGATGATGAGCTAGCCGTGACTGGTCTGGCCAGATACCTGGACTGTCTCCACTTGCCATGTTTTTTTCTCGTGCCCCACCCGCCGCCACCTGAGTTACTAGTACTATCTCATCTGGCGTAAAATAAGTCCTCGCAGTGCGCTCCATTTAGAAGCCACCGATGTCTAGAGGAAAGGTTAAGGAAAGACAGGGCATCATCGCCTGAGCCAAATGAACGAACCTACCTATCTGGGCTTACTGCGCGCGGGGTCCGGTGCGGTTGTTCTCAGCATCCATCCATGGCCTTGGCCGTGGTCCCGGGGATCCTCGACGTCCCGTTCTGTTGATGCTGGTGCCGACGACAATGCCGATGCTTGGTAAAGAACAGGGAGTCAAGGTGAAGGTGTCAGGCGGCCTCAGGCAAGTTGCACGTTTTTGTGCACGCTCCGTCGTGTTAAGCTTATGTTTTGGCAAGTGCCACCCTAATGGGCCGAGTTGACGGCTGCACCCAGCTGGCCGCCGTTGAGTTTCGGTTTTTTTTTGGAGGAGGAGGAGGAGGAGGAGGAGGAGGGGGGGGGGAGATATTCGACTTTGTTCAGTACTAACATGAGGGCACGTACTGTATTTTCCTCCGCTGCGGCTCTTGATGTCTTCATTTCGCGGAAGGGCCGCGGCGCTTGGCACCAGGAACAGGAAACGTTTTTCATGCAGCATGCATGCTTTGCTTTGCCTGGTCTTTCCTAACCATCTTCTGTTGGGCAATCTTGCCCCAGTTCTTGGTCGCCTATTTCCAGAGAGACTTCGGGCTTGACCACACACGGTTAGCCGCGCAACCATTAAACACATAGGCTCACCTCGTCTCCCCTCCTCCTCCTCCTCCTCCTCCTCCTCCTCCTCCTCCTCCTCCTCTCCTATCCTCCGCAGACGAGTTTGAGCCCGGGAACGCGTATGCGTCTATGTATCCTGTGCTCTTCGTCGAAAAGCAGCGCTTGGCCTGGGGGCATTCTCCGTCAACCACCCTCCCGGCCGAAATGATGGCATGGTGTCTACGAACGGGCGGCAAGCACATGGCCAGGTGCTGACATCACTCTGCTTGGCAAGAAGAGCTAAAGGTCCGGACAACGCCGCGTCGACAGCAGTGTATTCGGAAACCAACGGTTGATCCATCAGCGGCCATGTCGTGGTATTCACCACCACGCGTGCTATGTGTTCGCTACATTGTATTCATTGTTACTATCCACGGTCATGCAGCCCCTATGCGTGATCCCTTGTGGTGCCCATGGTCGACCCCCCGGCTCGAGTCGAATGCTCATACGCTCAACGAAGAAGAGCAGGACGGCCGCAAATTGAGTTCTAGCACCAAAGGCAACGTAACCCGTAATATACGAGTCAATCGCCCGATGCTCTGGTACCCGTCCTGAACACGCGATCCGGAAGCTTGCTTACCCACTTCTCTCTTCGGGCCAAGTCTCAGACCAACCTGCTAGTATAAAGTGTCCGACCCGCCAACCGGGCGTTGTAATCATGTGTCTAAACAGATTGTCCGTCCATGATTCAGTGTTGACGGCATCTGGAACGACACCCGCTCTATTCCTCCTGTGACACCCGAAATCCGAAGGGGGAGAAATCAAGTGTGCCTGATCCGACGCTGGCCACATGATGTCTGAGTGGACAGATGTTCTTGAGCGGGCTGACGCAGCTGAACGACAGATCCACAAATTCGTATTGTGAGCACGGAGAGAGAGGCTCGCCTTGGCTGATATAGGATAGCGGATACAAGACCGTCATGCTCGGCCATGAAGCCCTTGCTTCGAGGTAGTCAAGGAACGAACAGCCATGTCTCAAGAAGGTACACCGCCTCCCCCTTCAAAAGGAAGCATCTCTATCTCTCTTTTGATGGTGGGGGAAGGATTCTCTTCCATTTTGCTTCCAAAAGCATGCATTCTAGGTGAAGAGAAGAGAGAAGAAAAATGCAGTGGAAAACAAGGCTATTGGTTGCAAACCATGTCTCTCAGATGGTGAAACAAACACTCCCGCAGTACGCCATTATGCATGCCAACTTCCCACCCGGACCAAGGGAATGGTCGATTCCGGCATCGTGAAGACATTTCCAAACACGCCGTCGAAGTAGAAAAAGAAAGAAGAAGAGACAATGGGGAGAAGAAGAAGAAGAAAGAGAGAAAAGAGGAGAAAAAGAAGGAATTTATGCAGTGCAAGTCATCTGAAACACACTCCTCTGGTTTTGCATTTCCCAACCAGGCACCAGGTTCCTCTTCTCCTACCAACTAACCGGCAAAGAACAACTCCCCCCTCTCTCTTTTTTTTTTTTTTGTCCCACCATTCTTTGCCGTCTCGAATGTGACGCAGCCACTCACTCCTACGACGCTCTCGCAGGCACGGGACAGATTCCCCACCCACCCTTCTTTTCTTTTTTCTTTTTTTTTTTCTTTTCTTTGCTTCTTCGTCCTGTATCATCCACTAGATTCTGCTCTTGTCTTGGCCGGTTTACGGACGAGTGGAATCTGCTCTGGTACTTGTCCCGTATTATCATGCTCCTTCAGCGACAACTGGATTCCCTTTGGGCCGTCTCTTCCCCTCTCGTTCCTTTCCACCTTGATGGGCAATCACATGATTCACATGGTCCATCATCGATTGTCGTTTACATCCTACTATGTATGTAGTAGCGCCGCATTCGACCCGTGGGTAATCTCATGTCACTGTACTACGTAAGAAATGGAGAATGAAAGACCTGCCTGGTAAGTACCTAAGTAGAAGCCTAACTGTACGTACGCCGGCATACCGTGCAACGCCATGTATGTATTTGTATACTGTTGCATACCATGTACATACAAGCTTTTCTCTGCCCGTCTTTGTACTCAAGAGGAAGGGAAGGAAAGAAAGCTTTCTCACTGTGTATGTATTGGTGACGTTTTTTTTTTTTTGAACAACCCCCCCCCCCCTCCCCGGGCCACCACCAACCACCAAGGAAAAAAAAAACTAAATTCCCTCACACACACACACACAGAGGAATAACACTCTCTCGAACAGCACACAACGTCTTGGAACGAGACAAAGCAACTCCTTTTTTATTCCCCCCCCCCAATGCTTCCATCTCGAGCGCCATGGAAACGACGTGATGAAGAAGATTGTTAAATTAGAATTAAGGCAGTCTGCTCTGGCGGTGTCATCTTTTGAACTTCCCTGCTTGTTTTATTTTCATGTTTTTTTTTCTTTTCTCTATGGCTCAGTCATGCTGGAAAAAAAAAAATCGAAAAACCGCCCGCCCACCGGGTTCCGCCGCGACTCGCCATCCCAAGATCTGGCCTGGGATCGACACGGAAACAAAAATAAAAAATAAAACAAGCGGCCGCATGCAATGCATATACCATACGTAGTATACTCCTCTTTTCAGCCACGGGCCACGGGGCACAAGCAACATTTGTTTTTTTTTTTTTTTCGATAAACCTCCTGGCCCGTACCTCTTTCGTATCTCTTCCTTCCCCCACCTCTCTCTCTCCTCTCCCGGCCCGACAAAGCCGTATTAGTTCTGCATCACCCTTGCTGACGTGCATAACAAATAGCCAATCGTGCCAAGGATACATCCTTGCCCTCTCTACATGGCTCTCATGAGCTGGGGCATATATCTCTGAGGGATAAAAAAAAAAAAAAAGAAAGGAGAGCAGGAAGAAAAAGGAAGGAGAGGCTCGGACATGACTTGCTTGCCACAATTCGCTCCCACGATTGTTTTGCCCACCTCTTGTCGCAATGCATCTCCGGGAGAGAAGCCCCCCCCCCCACCACCACCACCACCACCACCACTCTCTTCCCGGTCCGGTCCATGCAGAAGACGGAAAGAAAGAAAACAAATCTTGACGGGTGTCTTGGCAACAGAGCTATCCGTATGGTGACACAGATCAAAACGACGATGACGATGATGACGATGACGATGATGATGATGATGACGGTCCTTTGGTTCTTAGTCTTGTTTTAGATGTGTTTTTTTTTTTTTCGAAAAAAAAAATCCAAACGTTGCCCTTATCTCTCTTTCTGCGGCTCAAGACGGCATTTTTTGTCAGAGTCAAACTCGCGTCATAGACAGACAACAGACATGTTGGCTCTGCTCATTCGCTTTCCGCAGATGATACTTTTCTTTTCATCCAATCTCTCTCTTCTCCAGTCAGCAAAATGACCGATTTGGCATGTGGACGACGAAAACCTTACGTGTACCGGAGTGGGGGGGGGAGAACAAAGCTTGGTAGGAGCGTGAAACAGCGTCTGTTTTTCTATCGGGTTGGACGCACGCGGCGCCGCCACGGCTGACTGACTGACTACTACTACGTACGTAGAATGAAGGGCTCGCGTGGACATGTAATACACCGGGATACACGATACACGCGGCTGAGGGCTGGGGGGGGGGGGGGGAGTATCTCAAGGAAGCTGACACCGACCGGGGAGGGGGGGGACATGTTTCACATGAGAGAGGTCTAAGAAAAAAAAAAGGTCATCTGAGTGGTCTGGCGCGCTAGTTTCTTTTCTTCACTGCGCCTGGAACCTAAACCTATGCAACTAACTGCAATTAACGGGCCTGTTCGACTACCTGGTTTTCGACTGTTGAGATGGAGCTGGTACCGATGTTCTATGACCGTTGGAAGGATGAAAGCCCCCAGGGAGACGAACGTGCTCGGCATTTCGCAAGCCAGAGGATATGGAGAAACATGCAATCAATCAGACGAAGACCCACGCAATGATAAAATAGAGAGATGGGGCGAGACGTTCTGGTAAGAACTACCGAAAGAAAAGAAGAAGAAGAAGAAGAAGAAAAATTCCCGGCGACCATCCAATACCGCCATTTTCTTTTCGAAAATGGCAATGCACCCATCGCGTCGAAAGAAAAGGATGGTTACCACAGCTCATCTGAGTCCTTGACCATCTCCATGGTGGGCGTCTTCGGCATCATCTTCTTCATCCTCTTTCTGTCTTGTCTAGTGACCAGGGTCGGCGTGACGGGTATAACAGGCGTAAACGGCTGATACGGCGAGTACGGCACGGCGCCAGCTGTCATGATTGTGTGACCCGTGGTTGGCGAGAGCGGCCCCCTTCGCTCCAGCACGGTTTTCTTGGTGGTTTGAGAGTTGACCGATGACGATCCCGTGATTGGTTCGTACGCTCTCAGAGGCAAGTTGCCGCCGATTCGCACTGCGGATGGCGAGTTTGCCCCGGGAGGTGCGGCACCGGGCTTGGGGGTCGACGGCGAGGTGGCAAACGCAGCAAATGTGGCGGCACCACCAGATTTGGGCGTTGACGGTGCACTAGGAAGTGCAGGGGATTTCGTGCCGGTTTTGGGCGACGAAGGGAGTCCCGCGATGGGTGTCTGTAGGTTCTCTGACGTTGCCGATGCGGGATCAGCTTCTGAAGCTGCGTGCGATGCTTTCGACATGCTGGCTTGAGTGTTTATTCGCTGGTCGACACTCTGAATGCTCCCGATCGACCTCTTTGGAGTGGGGGGGACTCCGATATTCTTCGTCTGGGCACCAAAGGGAATCTGATCGGTTGGGATTGGTGGTGGAGGAGGCGGAGGAGCATAGTGCCGTGGCGGTATCTCGCTCCATTCTTGCAATTCGTGTCTGGAGAAAGTTCCGGACAAAGGAGTCAGGATCGGAGCCGAGATCTTGACTCCCTTCATGTGCTTCTTTCGTGGCGAAAGCAGAGAGGCAAGGAACGACGAGGCTTTGAATTGAGTTTTGTCTTGGTGTGGCGTTGCGCTCAGGTTAAGGTTGGCCGGCTTTGCTCTGTCCTTTCTCGTGGATGAGCTAATTTCGTTCGAGCTCGAGACGCGAGGGCTTGGTCCGGGTTCGAGGGGCGCGTCCAAAGCTAGGCCCTGCTGCTTGACATCGTCTCCGTCAGACTGAGATTTCGCCATAATAGTATCGTGCGCAGAAACAACTGATGGATCAACGGCTGGGCCCCCACAAGGAAGCTCGTAGTTCGACGTGGAAGGTTGCGTTTGTGGAGATGACAAGTGATGAGGAAGCGGCTGCTGTTTGTCGGGGCGGCGGGGTTGCAAAGGCCAAAAATGCGGGAAATCCGGCGGTGCTTGTCTGGGTGAGTTGCTGGCGGGATATGGATAGTACGCCTCAGATGGCGATTTGGCGTTGCACGGCGTCTTTGGGTCCACAAACTGAGTCTGGTGGCTGCGCAACTGGAGATGCTCTCGTCTCTTGCTTGCAAGGCAGAGCAGAGTGATGGCGACCAGCACCAAGGAGACGCCGTATGCCGCAACGAGACCTGCGATCTGGGCCGGCAGATACTTTGTGTCTCTCAGAGCACCGGCCGAAAAGGGCGGGCCGTCTTGGGGACTCGGCGCGGGACTCCAGTCAATGTTGAGGGGATTATTATCTCTCTTATCCCTACGGGGCGGAGTATCTAGAGTGTTCGGCCTCGAACAGACGAGCGATAGGAAGAGAGTGACGGCGAGAAGCTTCAGTGGGGAGGGCAGTGGAATGTGCTTAGTCGGCATCGTGGAGAGAAAAGGTGAGCGAGCCTTTTATGGCGACGACCACGACGTGACGTGACCTCGCGAAGGCTGTTGGCGAAGCATGGCTCGAAGAAGGAGTGACAAGAGCGGGAAGTGGCTGCGGGCAGCACGAGACATGGTGTCCGGTATATAGGAGTCGGGCGGAGATGTTGATGTGAAGGTGACGGGTGATGGATTGTGCAGAAGGGTCGTGCAGCTTGATGTCTTCTGGTTGGACACGAAGTCGTGATGGCAGGGATGCTAAGCGCCGGACGCAAGTGCCCCGGCATCCCGCGCTCGCCATTGGCGGGCCGATGATTGCTTCCTTGCCATTTGGTCCCCAATTGCATTCCAGCTTCTCCATACTACGCATCATATCATGCGCAGCAGCACAATTGCTCTTGCTTTGAGGGGATGTATTAACTCGCATGCGACGATGTGAAGATGGTCTTTGCTGATGTGGTTTTTTTTCTCCCTCAGGGTAAGTGCCCAGTATATACTATAGTATATACTGTATATATTTCAATATTATCAATCACGTGATGGCGCGATCTACCGGCGTCAAGCCTCACGCGCTTCTGTCACGAAACGATGACCTCAGAAAACAAGGGGAGGGAGGCTGTACATGCTACAGAAAAGCAAGCTCTTTGAACGCATCGTTTTCCCGTCAAACTTCATGTGTACTAGTCCGTACTTGCGCTCTCGGCGACGCGTCAGCACGCACCCATGGCCGCCCCAAGTTCGGATGCGGCGTCATTCTTGAAGTCGCTGAACAAAGCTCAACGCCGCGCCGTCACGTCCGATGCATCCACGGTAGCCATACTGGCTGGTCCGGGGAGTGGGAAGACGCACACCTTGACCTCTCGTGTCGTATGGCTGATCCAACAGGCGGGCTATCGGCCTGCCGACATCATCGTGGCCACATTTACCGTCAAGGCCGCCAAGGAGATGAAGGAGCGGATCGGGAAGACTCTGGGCGAAGAGTTCGATAACAAGATTGTTTTGGGAACGTTCCACTCCGTTGCTCGTCGATACCTGACAACCTATGGAAAGCGGATCGGGCTCAATGCAAACTTTGCCATCGCCGACGACGCCGACTCTCGTGCCATCATCCAAAGAATTATCAAACGACTCGATCTCAACATTGAGCCTTCGCACGCCAAGGCTTGGATCAGCAAGAAAAAGTCGAAAGGGGGTGTGCCGACTCCAGTAAATGCAAAGCAGCGAGACCACCCATCGCTGGATGTTTGCTACAGAGAATATCGAGAGTATCTTGCCAGAGCAAATTTACTAGATTATGACGACTTGCTGGCCCGATGCGTTGAACTTCTCCAGAACCATCCTTCATGCGTGTCGAATGTACAGGCTGTGTTGATTGACGAGTACCAAGACACCAACGGCATACAGTATGACCTGATGAGGCTCTTTGCTCAGGCGCGACAAAGAATTACGATTGTGGGAGATCCGGATCAGAGCATATACGGATGGCGGTCTGCAGAAATCAAGAACTTGTATCGTTTCCTTCGAGAGTATCCTGACACGGACGAAATCGCGCTAGAAGAAAACTACCGTTCTTCCCAGCGCATACTCGACATGTCGTTGCGAGTCATTCAGCAAGACACGAAGCGTTATGAAAAGGTCCTTCTGCCGATTCACACCAAGGGCCCAAAGCCGGTTCTCAGAAAGCTGAGGAGCTCATCTGCCGAGGCAGAATGGATTGTGTCCGAACTGAAAAGAGTGACGTCGATGTTTGGGGATTCGCTCAAGAATGAGGACATAGCCATCCTTCTGCGCTCGGCGTCACTGTCAAGGAACATCGAATCGGCTTTAGGCAAGGCGGGAATTTCGTACCGAATGATTGGCGGGCACAAGTTTTACGAACGCAAAGAAATCAAGATCCTTCTAGACTACTTGCGAGTAGCATACCAACCGGGCAACAATGATGCCGTCACCCGAATCATCAATGTACCTCGAAGGGGCATCGGGGAGGTGACCATCAAGTCTCTCCTGGAAGAGGCGGAGAAGTCTCAAATCAGTCTCTGGGCTCTGCTTTGGAGGCATTGCCGTGGCGGGCGTCAAGCTACAACCAGTATCCGGCCCATGATGGAACAGAAGCTGAACACAGAACTTTTGAGGATCATCTCTGAATTGCGGCGAAGAGCAGAACAGATGAGTGAGGCGGCTTCATTCACGCTGGCAGGCCTGGTCGAATACCTCGTGAACCAGCTCAACTTCCAAAAATACTTAGAGACGGAGTACGGAGAGGAGCACGAGCAGCGTTGGGCTAATGTCCAGGAACTGATCACGTTAGCCGGGGACTTTACGCATGACTTTGGCAGAAACGAGGAGGAAGAGCTGCCGGTAATTGACGAATTGGAACAAGAAAAAGACGACAACATTCTGGGCAGGTTCCTGGCAAACATAGCGCTAGCATCGGACGCTCAATCAGACGACAAGCAGCAGGACAAAACGTCACAGATTACGATATCGACTATCCATGCTGCCAAAGGTCTGGAATGGCCAGTCGTATTCGTTCCTTCGGTGTATGACGGCTCGATCCCACACTCGCGGGCAAGTGACATGGACGAGGAGAGACGGTTGCTCTACGTGGCAATGACGCGCGCCAAGGCATTGCTCTACTTGAGCTGTCCCATGTACGGATCCCAAGGTCTCAGCAACAAGGTCGACTTGTCGACATTTGTGTCTTCATTTGCCGCAGCCTTTGAACCTCGCGGGCCGTCATTCGATCGGCCTGTCGTCGAAAGTATTGGCAAAATTCTCGGCCGAGCCGTCCCATCTGAGACGGCAATATTCGGCAAACTCCCTCCATTTTTCAGCCCTGAGGACGACCAATTCCCCATTGACCCGTTGGATCCGAAAGAAGCCGATGCGGAAAATTTTGATCCGGAGAACCAATTCACCCGTGGACCGAAGAGACAAAGGACGAGAGTCTATCCGGATGGCAACGGCGTCCCGGGTGTGGCTCAATGGAAACCCGAGTATGTCACTACAATGGAGCAGAGCAACGGATTCACCATGCCCTCTCCGTCGGGGTTTGTCACCGCCGGGGCTCTTGCGGCCTCGGAGGTGAAGTCGACTTCATCGCTTGCTGTCGAAAAGAGGGAGTCGAAACGAGGACCCAAGGCGGGGAGCTTCCAGAGACGGCCAGGCCAGCGCAGTCTCCTTGGCTTCATGACGACAGAGGCCAAGGCGCCAGCCACTACCATGAGTAAGAAACCTCAGCCGGTAGACTATTCGTTGGTGCGGTACGAGGCGGCGGCATCGAGAGCAGCCCGTCGTATGGCAGCGCCGCAGCCTGTCTCATGCAATGCAAGCCGGCCTCTGATCGACCCGCAACTCACGAATCACAAAATCCGCGGGTTGCCGACATCACGAAGCAGCCCAGGCCAACCACCCGAGAGTGAGCTACTTGGCAAGCAGTACTCGTGCTTCTCGAGTTCTCCACCTGAACAGAATTCTGCCGAGCCAACCAATGATGGGGCCCCGCCGTCGGCAGTTGACGTGCCTCGGGAAGCAATGGAAACGTTCCACTCAACGACCTTTACGGCAATCAAACCCGTCGGGGGTGTGAGACGACCCGTCAGGCTAGGACCGCCGCCGTCCATGGATCGGCTCCGCAAACCATTCAAGCCACTGACGATTCATCGTCCGCAGGGTCTAGCGAAGAAGCCGTAATGGGGCCGTAAAGAGTGATTGAGAGATAGCGGATTTAGCCGGGGGGGGTTTTTTTTTTTTTCTTTCTGGAAGGCGTAACGACTATTGGGATGTCGGGATGGCTACATTGAACGGCTCGGCCCGGTGTGTCCGCGCTGATTGAAACCCGACAGAAGAAAAAAAAAGGGGGGGGCGGGGGGTAGGGGGGTAATCGCCTCATCAATCTCCCAGTCAGTCACCAGCAGTATGTCGATGCCCCGAACACCAAGTTTAGCCCACAGCGCAACAATCTTCAGACACCCAGGGGACCTGATGAGACCCCCGCCTGGCAGCATGAAGACCCTTGCGCTGTACTATTGCGACGTTTCAAGCGCTACGTCATTGCCCTTGCTCTTGTATGGTTACAAGAGCAGTCTGTTTACCGCACGACTGCTTTTCGCTTGAGCAAATAGGAGTATAGCAGCTACTATGTATATCACATATTTTCTTTTTATTTATCGACTGCTCCTAGCTAGAATGTTCATTCCTTGCACATGGTGCTCTATAAGCCGACGTAACGCTACTTACACTTGACTTTGGAATCGCTTCAAACCTCTTAGCCTGTGCACTGACAAATGCGGCCAAAGAGCCTGCGGGTATAACTGTGGCATGTGCGACCTCATATCTCATATATCGATGTTAGAGGAGCAATTACTGACGGATCTTCTGATCCTTGGTGTGGCGGTCACAATCTTGCCGACACGTTACATGCCGTCTCAGGTTATTGTGACTTGAGGAGCAGAGTCGGCCATTCACTGGGTAATAATAGCTGCAGTGCATCAGTGGGTGGATATAAGGCACCGGCAATCCGAAAACTGTCGATCTTCTGCAAGGTGGCAATGGGTGTTTTTCATTTCATCTTTACACTCTTCCTGCTTGTCCTGTTGCCTATTGATATAGACCCTGCGTCTCCCGATCGTCGGCACTTGACCTTGACGCATTGAAACAAAACGAGTCCCTACTCTACATCATTTCATCTATGCATCTTTGCGTCTCTGCATCTTTGCGTCTCTGCATTTTTGGATGCTTCCACACGGCACGCCCTCGATCACGTCCACTCTACAGCAAAGCCAGCAGCATCGAGACACTGCTCTTCAAGGACAGAAGAAGTGCCGCGCAGCGTCTTCATCTCCAAACGAAGCAGTCAATCCTCCTGGTGGAAAGCAGAAAGCGCCTTCGTGGTTTCCACCGGTTCCACCTCCTAAATTCTGGGACGACCTTTTAAAGATCCGCCTTTGCAAACGCTCATCACAGGAATACGATCGGCGAAGGCGTTATGGTCATCCAAAAAGCTCCGTTCAAACCACACGCATACATCGCCTTGGGCCAAATATTAGTCGTTTTGCAAGACAAGGAGGTCCAGATCTTTCGGGCCTAAGAGGGGTGGGTACATACAATCGAATGAATGTAAGGCCCTGCTAAGAATATCACATGGAGTACGGACTCTCAATATGTTCACGAAAAAAGATGAATCCCAATCAATCAAGGGATAGACGCCAAGGAGGACCACAGTCTAGTAGTTCACAGACCGCCACCACTTGTCGGTTTGACGTTATTCTTGAGCAACACCTCAAACAGCACAACGTATTCCCGCATTATTGCAGACTCCCTAATGGTACTGAGCCTCCGCCGCCTATGAATGAAGACGACATACTACAGATGCTAGCTCGGCCTCGGCCACATGGATTGAATCATGATCATTCTGAGCGGCTTAATGATGAAACGGATATTGAGCCTGCGAAAACAAGCAATGTGGGTTATGCTGGATCTCTACTGAAAGAAGAATCGGATCAGTGTGTTGGAGAGAAAGTTAGGTTTCTCGACCTTTACCCCCTGACCGATGGCACGTCTGAGGCAGCTCAACCCGATTTATATTATGGCGCAACACGGAACGACATTCACGAGAGAGTATATCATCAATTGCTCCATCTCATTGTTCCTTCAGACTCACCGGACTCTCCAGACGCTCCAGTGCTACCTAATTTCTTCCTTCAAGTAAAAGGGTTTGCAAGCGAATACGCACCAACGTCCCGAGAGGCATGCTATTATAGCGTTTTTGGCGCGAGAGGCATGCATAGCCTTCAATCGTTTGGCCAGCCTTTAGTATACGACTACAATGCGTACACAATCTTCACAACATATCGACACGGGCACCTTACTCTATATACTACCCATCCCATACCACCACTCACGCCAGGTGGAAAGCCGGGATATATTACAAGTAGAATCGCATTATATTCGCTTATCAGCAATTTTGAAACGTTTTGCCAAGGGATCAATGCATTCCGCAATGCTCGGGATTGGACCAGAGCTCAGAGGGATAGCTTTATTGAACAAGCGAATGCAATGCAGAAATTGGGGCTCCTTGATAGGCAGTGCTAGTCCTGATTCTTTTCACGATGATGCTTTTTGTAAGAATATCATTGTCACAAGGGCTGGTTTCACAGAGCTTGGAGATCATAACTTTCTCAATTCGTGCAATAATTGCTTAAGAACCTTAAAGAAGAGAGTTCTCTCTTCCTCTTCTCTAAGGTTAGGAATATCTAATATACATGCTATTAGGTATAAATGGAAGGAGTTGATGTGGCTTTCGTGAGAGGCTAATTGGAAGCAGGTGGCGATGTCACCTGCCGCGTGACAATCATTGAATAGGCGATGGACTATCGTCTGTCCGCTAGCATGTACGCAGTAGTTAGTAGTGCTTTGTTTGGTTGATAAACGCAGCTCGTCCAAGCATTGAATATAAAGTAGTATGGAAACACATTCTCAGCATCTACTGCGTATTGTGTCAGGAAATCCTTAGCACAGAGGAACATTTCCCCGCAAACCACGCTCTCGCCCGTTCGTTTCAAACTCATACTTCCACGCTGTCGTGATAAAGGCATTTCGTGAATGTTCAACTCTACAACAATGGTATACCCTACATACCTCAACAATCTGTAATGGAAGGAACGACGAGCCATAGATGGAATCCACAGTATGCTTATGTAATGATGTTTACTTATGACTAGTTCTTCTATTTGCTGTGCTAGAACTAAAAAACTCCAATCTTAGTACAATTAATAATACTTTGCTCAGGTTATGAGCCCGGCCGCCGCATAAAAATCTCTGTTGAAAATACTCCCTTTCAAAAAAGTTCTTCATCATCTCAGAAAACTTCTTCATCACCTCAAGTCATCAAACCTACCCTCTCAGCTTTATTAACATGTCGGCAAACAGTCACATACGATTGGATCCCAAAGGTGACAATTATTCAGAATGGAGATCGATCCGGACGCACGCGTTCAGATACGCTGATTTGTGGGAAATGATAGACGGGTCTAAACCAAGACCTGTTGAAACGTCATTGATGGAAGGACAGTCCTGGGAAAAGAAGAACAGCGAAACAATGATGATGATTCTGGGATCGATTCATCCAGAAGTATCATCAATCAATCGTCAGAGTCGCTTCCTCTTCATCCTGACCTTCTCGATCTCGAGTTCTACGAGATGATCTTTGAATCGAGTCTTCTTTTGCTTCAAGCCCCCTTCACGTAATTGAGCTCTTGTCACAAACAAAACCAGCAGCATCGAGACGCTGCTCTTTAAAGACAGATGCGCCGCGCAGCTTCATCTTCAAACGAAGCAGTCAACTCTCCTTACAAAAGGCAGAAAGCGCCTTCATGGTTTCCACCTCCTGAATTCTTGGGCGATGTTTCAAAGGCCCTTCTAGGCAGAAATGCATTACAAGACCTCAATCGGCGAAATGGTTACAATAGCCTAAACATTTCTGTCCAAACCACGCGTATACATCGCCTTCCACCAAGACCTGATCATTTGGCAAGACAAGGTGGTCCAGATCTCTTACATCTTAGACACGTAGGTATAATTTCCTTAATGCAAGACCCTGCTAAGATCATTTAGTATAAAGAATCCCGATGCGTCTGCACAACACTATCAGCTCCAATCAATCGAGTCGCAGACGCCAAGGAAGGCCGCCGTCTTGTGATTCGCAGACAAATCCTAACAAGACTACCGACTCCACGGGCACAAAGCGCACCGGTCCATATGATGGTTAATTTCAGCAACACCTCGTTGATCAAGATGTATTCCCAGATATTTACGAATGTCCCGGCGGTACTTCGATTCCGCAGCCAAACAACATAAACTAGTATATACAAACCTTGCACTCTTGACAGCCGGTATCAGGCTTACAGCAGCTAAACCCCAAGTATATGATGGCGCAATACCAAGCGAATTTGATTATCAAATTCGTGAAGAATTATGTTGCGAAATCATCCCTTTCTCTCATCACACCCTTCTGATGGTTTCTAATTTCTGGAAATGAAAGGTCGCGAAGACGGAATAGACGTTGCACCCCTACAAGCGTGTCACTATGGCGCTGTAGGGGCAAGAGGCATACACAGACTGCAATCGTACGACCAACCGGATCTGACGTAGATGGGAAACCTGGGTGTGTAACAAAGGAGATAGCTGGCTATTACCCTCGCTGGCGATGTCAAAACGGTCTGTAAAGGGGTTGATGCGTTTCGCAACGCCAGAGACTGGGCAAAACAACAAAGGGATACTGGGGTAAACGCCCAAATTCATAGTCAAAGATTGTTCAGCTTGTATTCTATCGAATCGAAACTCACACGCCACCGTCCCCGTGATGAAGGTATTTCGGGGTTTTTTTTTTTTTTTTTTTTTTTTTTGAATGCGTGACAACTTTGATGGACGGCCCGGCCCTCGGTGTGGGCAACGCATATACGTGTGTCTCGATCCTTTCTTTCTTTCTTTCTTTCTTTTTTTTTTCTTTTTCGCTTGATGACCCATGAGCACCCCGGCGTATTGGTCATGCAGAACGAAAATCTCTGCCAGCAAACGATCTTTGACGCCGAAAGGGCCAAAAGGACCAAAGGGCAGGGATGGCGTCGCGCGGTGAAGGTGAAGGTGAATGCTGCTGACACGCAGCGATACGGCCGGGGGGGGGGCTCGAGGCGGCAACCTACTAACCACCACATCACCACATCACCACACCGCTGGCATACATACAACTCACGTAGTGCAAATGCATCACGGCCAAAAACAAATCGAACTTGGTCGCGACGCAGCGGTTTCCGGCTTCCTTAGGGGGGCCTGACGAGGCACCGCCTCAGCAAACAATCAAGACCCTTGCGCTGCTGCAATATTGCGACGTTGCAAGCGCCACTCTCATCGTTCTTGCCTCTTGTATGATTGACTACAAGTACAAGTTGACCATTACACACTGTCCATTACACACTGTTCATTACACACTGTTCATTACACACTGTTCATTACACACTGTTCATTACACACTGTTCATTACATACTAGCACTCTGCTCATCCCTTAAGCAAACAGGGCTATGAATGCCACACAATGTATATTTTCCCCTTTGCAGACTTTTCCTGGCCGGCAAGATGTGACAATATACGTATCATACCACAAATTCTTCATTCCTTACACAGAGTCCCCCCACTCAACTTCACGGGTTCTGTCTAGGAGGTGGAGATTGGAAGCAATTCTAACGTCGAGACTCTGGAAGTTCACGCTGACTTGACTACGTAGAGCAGAGTGCGCAGCCAGTGTCGACTGGGCTAAAGCTGCCGTGTAACTATGCCTGTCCTGCTATCTAGGAGTGCATCTTGTGGATGTGACAAATGGGCACTCGGAAAGCTGCTCGAGGCAAACCGTCACATTCTACAAGCTGAAAGGGGCGTTTTCATCCCCATCTATCCCTGACTTGTTTGTTCTCTCAACGCACGCAACATCCGGCATCCATCATCCCCGATCGTCGGCATTTGACCTCAACGCATTGAACTGGAAAAAAAAAAAAAAGGATTTGCACTTTTGCGTTCTTAAATACAGGAAGCCTTCCACAATGCCAGCTCTTGCTCTCCAGGGACAGAAGCGTCGCGCAGCTTCATCTTCAGACGAAGAAGTCAATCCTCCTCATAAAAGGCGGAAAGCGTCTTCAAATCCAATCGACGCAGTTAATCCTCTTGATAAAAAGCGGAAAGCGCCTTCACATCCAGACGGAGCAGTTGGTTCTTCGAATAAGAAGCGAAAAGCATCTTCGCATCCAGACGGCGTAGTCAGTCCTTCTTATAAGCAGCAGAAAGCGACTCCAGACCCAAACTGTCACGTCAGTCCTCCTAATAAACAGCAGAAAGCGTCTTCATACACGACCACCGCAGTCGGTCCTCCCAACAAACAGCAGAAAGCGTCTTCACACACAACCACCGCAGTCAGGCCTCCCAGTAAACAGCGAAAAGCGCCTTCACATCTAACCAAAGCAGCTAGGCCTCCCAACAAACAGCGGAAAGCGTCTACATGTCCAATCGACGCAGTCAGGCCTCCTAGTAAACAGCGAAAAGCGTCTTCACATCCAATCAAGAAAGTCGATCCTCTTGATCAAGAGCAGAAAGCGCCTTCATGTTCAACTGAAACAGTCGATCCTCCCAGTAAAAAGCGGAAAGAGTCTTCATTTTTTCCACCTCCTGGATTCTGGGACAGCCTCTTGAAGGTCTCCCTTTGCAGAAACGCATTGCAAGAACTCGACCGGCGAAACGGTTGTAGGTTGGGAACATCCGTGCAAACCACACGTATACATTGCCTTCCGCCGAAAAACCTCGGTCGCTTTGCAAGACGTGGTGGCCCAAATATCTTACACCTTAGAGGAGTATGTACAATCAGACAATTGCAAGGCTCTGCTAAGAATATTACATAGTACCAATTCTCACTACGTTCACAAAAAACGATGACATCCCGCCAATCCAGCCGACGCCAAGGCGGGCAGCAGTCGGCTGTCAATCCCTCAGGCACAAAGATGACTCGCAGTTTTGATGCTTGTTTTGAGCAGCACCTCACACAGAACAATATAATCCCAATTCATTGCACAAACCGCGATGGTGCTCTCCCCCTACCGCCTAGTAATATGAACGAAATACTAGAGGTACTGGCCCAGCCGAGATTACTTGAGTTCGACATGAATATTTTCAATCAATTCAAACACCAAAGCCATTTTGCTACTAATAAAACAGACGTCACCAAACTCATTGTACCTTTGCTAGAAGGTATAATGACAAGATGGCGGAATAATGCGAAGAATATCATTTTTTCCAACTTTAAACCCTTGACCAATGGCACAATTAACGACGCCAGACCCCATTCTTATTATGGCGCAATACGGAACCAACTTCATGATAAAGTTTATAATGAACTGTATCATCAAATCGTCCCCAAGAAGACTAGGAAACCACCTCCGATACTCCCGAATTTTTTTTTTGGAAGCAAAACATCTGAACTGCCCCTTCATTGACACATACCGACAGGTATGCTATTACACCGCTTTGGGGGCGAGGGGAATGCATTGTTTACAGTCCTTTGGCCAGCCACAGTTGGTATATGACTACAATGCATATACAGTTATGGCAACATTTCAAGGAGGGATTCTCAGGATCTTTACCAGCCATCCTGTACCACCACAAACACCAGGTGGGAAACCCGGGTTCGTGTCAAAGGAGATTGCGTCCTATTTGCTTTCTAGCAATTATGACATGTTTTGCCAAGGTATTCGTGCATTTCGCAATGCACGAGATTGGGCGCAATTCCAGCGAGATGATTTTATTCGGCATGCGAACGCAATGGCGGGAATGGAGCGCCTTGTTTTACCTGCCACGGGCAGCGCTGGTTATGATTTTCAACGTCAAGCTTTCTGTAAGAACACCGTTGCCGCCAATAGTCTCAGGCCTGCTAATAATACCCATCACCTGCAAACAGACAATGAACCGGTTCCGTTCCCCTCGTACCAAAACCAGGAGGATCACACACTCTGAACGGGGGGCGGCCGACCCGGGCTCTTCCAGCAGCAATAGGGCCGCCGCAGCCAGATCGGCGGGTGTCTGATGGGAAAGTGCAGAGAAATCAGATTTGGGGGGGGATAGATGGCGGTTTGGTTGTATAGTTGGTCTGTTTGATTGGCAAACTCGGTTACGAATGAGGTAAGAAAAAAAAGAAGAAAGAAAGAAAAAAGGGTACCATGTGCGATTGCGGCAGGCGTTGTGGGGCCAAGGTAAAAAAAAAAAAATACTGCGAGACGTGAATACATGAATGAGAGATACTTGATGTTTTTTTTTTTTAAAAAAAAAAAAAAAAAGACGAAGAAGAAGCAGAAGCAGAAGAAGCATTAACAGGCATACCGCCGGGATATGTAATTGAGAACTCGCCGGCCGACCCCACCACGCCAGCGAACAAAAACTTGAAAACGAAGCAGCAACCAGCGCGGACAGCTTGCGACGACGATTTGCTGCCTCCGAACCTTTGCCAGGTGCAGGTGCCCGAAAAACCGCCCAGAGGAACTTTGTTTGTCATCACAACACACACGCTCTCTCTCTCTCTCTCTACCCAAAACTCGCACGCCAATACCCCCGGTGACTGGGGGCATTTCGTCTGTTGTTGTTGTTGTTGTGTTTTTTTTTTCTTCTTGTTCTTTTTTTTTTATTTTTTGGCCTCACAAAGATGGCTTCGCAGTACGAAGGTTAGTCGAACATGGCTGTTGGGCGGTTGCTCCCCTCTCCTGTTGCAAGCAATGCTCCCAGAGGACAGAGAACGCAACGGGGCTCGCTGACACGCAAATGTCGTCTCCCAGTCGAGCACAATGTGCAGTTCACGCCCTCGACATGCTCGACCCGCCGCGTGAACATGGCCTCCTTCTTCTCGCTCCTCGACCGCGTCTCCTCGTCGGGCACGACGACGCCGCATAACAACCCCAACGCTACGCCCACGCTGCCCGACGTCGCCAACGTCTTCCGCCTCCTGCAAGACCAGATGCAGACTCTTGCTGCCACGGCGCCCACCGACGAGAATCGCTCCTTCCTGCTGGACCTCGTGTCGGTGTTGGAGGGGGACATCAACGATCCGCCCTCGCGGCTCGAGGGCGTGGGCCAGGAGTTCCTGGATGCCCTGGACAGGGTGGACCGCCGGAAGCTGGCCGCCGAGGACGACTGCGCCATCTGCAAGGTGCCGTATCTTGACGATCAGTACTGCCTGGTGGTCGAGCTGCCGTGCAAGGGGAGGCATCGCTTCGATCTGGAGTGCGTGGGGCCGTGGCTGAGGAGCAAGGGGACGTGTCCTATGTGTAGGGAGGAGATGGGTAGGAAGAAGGCTGTCGCTGTGCCTGTCGAGGAGGATGGTGACGAGGATGATATGGACATGATGTATGCTTGAAGGGCTGAGGGGTTTGCTTTTTTTTTTTTTTGTCTCTCGTCTCCTTTGTCTTGTCTTTTTTTTTTTTTTCAAACATTGTCCGGCGAAAATCAAGCACGGCGACATGGGCGTACTGAGCGGGCATTCGACGAGAGGGTTGTAAGGTTGATATGTTTGAGATGATGGAATCGGAGTTTTGAGCAAGGGCGTCTGCACTCAACACGAAGGAGATGATGACAGGCCCAAGAAGACATGGCAACATGTATTTTGGACTTTGTGGTATCTCATTGTTTCTCTGGAATCCCCCTTCCCCCCCCCCCCCCCCCTGGTCATCTTTTAAAGGGACGACGTAAACCCCTTCTTTTTCCCCTCTCTCCCCCCTCTCCTGGGGGCATTTTCCCCTCAGCCTTCCACCTCCTTCATCATGTCCAACGTCTTTTGTGCCTTTTCCTTGGAGACACCGCTGCCTGCGCCAGCGCCCAGCAGGCCGATTCTCTCGCGCCAGAAATTCCAGCGCTCAGTGCTGAGTCCAGACCGGTCGCTCTTGAACAAGGTGCCGGGCTTCAGGGCGCGCGTCTCCATGGCATCCAACTTGGTCACCTCGGTGCCCTTCTTGTGCAGCTGCCTGCCGGCATGGGTGATCCACTCGTAGGCGGTGGCGATCCTCGTGTCTTTGGCGTTGGGTCGATCCTCGGGCGTCTCTTCCAGGCCAGAACGCAGCTCCCAGATGGCAAAGTTGTGCCAGTCCTGAAGAGAGAGGCCGTAGAGTCGGGCGGCGAACGAGTTGAGGGAGACCCATTCCTGGATAGTGGACGTGTCGCTTTCGGAGCCATCAAAGTCGGGGGATACTGTTGGGCGGCCGCGATTGTGTCAGTGCTTGTGTGAAACGACTTCTGACTTGCGACGGGGCTCGGCGTCCCCATTTGTTCGGGATTAAGGACAAGCCTTTTGAACAAAGACGCAGAGAGAGAGAGGTCACTCACGATTCCAAGCATCTCTCATGACGGGTCCCAGCATGGGCAATTCGCTCCATATTCTCGTCTTCTGCCCCCACATCTGGACCTCCTGATCCCTCTTGGTCTTCAGTTTGCCCACCGTCAGCGCCAGCAGCTGCTGGCGCTCATCGTCAGCGGGTATCTTTTTGGCCACGCCGACGAGGATGGTCCAGAAGCTCCAGAGCCAGTCCTCTGCTTCCGAGGCGTCCTCCGGGTAGAGCTTGTCGATTTCGCCGGCCGTCTTTTCGGCCGAGTCCTCGGTGGGAGCTAGGCTGTTGACGGCGTCGGCGAGAACCGAAACGATCTGCCGTTCGTGCTTCGACCCGGGGTCCTTGGAGACGGAGCCGACGTCTATCGAGGTGGCCATGGTTGCGGTTCGGCGACAGGGGACTGCTGCTGTTGGTGGCGAGGTCGACGCTGTTTTGTTTTGTTTTGTTTTGGTCCGAGACTGGCACTGCCGCGGGGTGGGAGCTGGACGGGAATTGATGACGTTTGCTGGCGGCGGGCTGTGGAGCGATAGCGAGAGGGCACTGATCTGAAGACGATGCGTGTTTTTAATGCTCCGACGGCCCAACGATGCACGCATCTGGGCCACGATAGCCGCAAATCGCGATGCGTTGGCTGCTGCTGCCTGCACTGGTTCCCGATACGTCATGATCAAACAGCTTTTTTTTTTTTTTTTTTTTTTTTTTTGCGGAATGGCACGCTCTTCGTCAATGCCGCCCCCACGTTTTGGGGATTGCAACCGTCACATGTTCCATTGTCATTTCATGGCTGAAAGCTGAACAGCTACGGTAACATGACAAACGACGGAATCATCTCGTGGTAGACAGAGGACATTTCTTGGTAGACAGAAGATATTTCTTTCATGCTATGTTTGCCTTGTAATTTCTGCAACAATAGACCAGAGGAGGAGCTCTGGACAAACGGTTCGGACACGCCATCAAAAAGGTACTACTGGTGTGTTTAGCGCCAGCGGCATCGAGTGTGCTTGGTTTTTTTTTTTTTTTTTCACAAGTTGTTTGTTTACTTGCACTTGTTCGGATAGTAGATTAGTACTACTGCTACTACTAATTAGTAGTAGTAGTACTACTATTAGTAGTATGTAGTAGACAATTCAAGCTGCCTTTTGGTTACGTCAAGATGCTACATGCTCCAAGTCCACAGAGCTTGCACTTCGGGTTCCGATCCACAATCTTCAAGCCATTGTACATGTTCCCAACAGGAAATACACATACTAGTACTGCTACTACTAGTAGTAGTACGTAGTAGTAGTAGTATACATGTACTCGTCAGAATACTAGTACCAGTAGTACTTGGTTATACAGGTACTACTACCAATGTAAAGGCTGCACAAGTCTCCCGGAAAAACTTGCTATTAATACTACTACGTACTACTTACTATGTAGTACTAGTACTGTATCTACAGCAATTGAGAAAGAGGGGGGGGGAGTGATCCTGGCCTCTTGGATCATTGGAACATCATTGGTCCAGTCCCGTTTCGGTCTGTTTCTGTTGGTAGTTGCGGAAGGAAGGTTGGGTCCTGACACTGCCTTCCCAACCTTGAAGCGACGGCCGCACATCCCGCTGCACAATCGCTTCGCAACTGCACATCGCAGCTTTCGTTTCGAGGCAAGATCCACTTGTGTAAGCACGACGAACGGTCCAGCGTTGCATCGACCTCCCTGCAGCCGGTACTGTTTCTCTGCCCACATGGCGTTCGTGCATGCAGCCTGTTGACGTGCCCCGTTCCGTCGCCAACATCGGATGTCGATCCTCTGACAGTTTTTTTTTCTGGTTCCTCACGAGATGGAGAACGCGAGTTGGTGATATACGAACGAGACGAGGGGGAAAGATGGCCACGGGCCGCAAGCGTGTCCGTTCGTCCGAACTCTCTCTCGCTCACGCTCACGCTCACGCTCACACGCACACCACACCACACGCACACATACACAGCACACCCACCCGCACACAATGCACACGCACGAACAGGTGGCCGCCGTCAGGTGTGGGCGAATAGCTGCACAACCAGGGCACGTATTCTGGAGCGGCAGGCAATTCTACCGCGCAAATACCGCGCGGATCTCAGAAGTCGAGACTATGGCTATAGCGTCGTAGCCGCGACCAACTTGGCCCACCGTCATAGATGTGTTCATGCTGTGGATCGCGCCGGCCCTGTGTATAAGTATATACCACTTGCTCATGGCGTTGGCTATGTGTCCCATGTGGGGGTGTTTAGGGTCCTTTTTTTTTTTTTTTTAGCCGGACAGTAAACTAGAAACATCAGACCAAGATAAATCACGTCGTCCTTCAGTCACGACGTCCCATCATCGACGCCCAACGTCTCAAGTATCTATCTCTATTGCCCACTTAGGAAGAATCTGTACGTTCGTCCATCAGTGACTGGCCTCCGCCTTGGTCACAAAACGCAGAAGTAGTGACAATGATCTGACTGACTCGTCAAAGAGACTTTTCTGTTTACGGTCGATATCTTTTGACAGGAGAAATATGGGCTCAACATCGGATCATTGGTCTGAAACGCTATGGAACCGCCGAGACGATCTTAGCGTGCCCATGTGGCACAAATCACAAGTCCCCTACGTCCAATTCCCCAACAAACTACAACATCTCGATGTATGGGCCCCCGCCAAGTATGCTCCTAATCCCGGGGACGTGCCAGCCTCGTGGTTGCCAGATTCCCATTCCCTCTGGGTTATCTACATCCACGGAGGGGCATGGCGAGATCCACTCGTCACATCGGAATCCCTGGTACCTACGCTGAAGAACCTCTCACCCGCGTGGTTGGCGTCTCGAAAGGCACCCGTCATATTTGCTTCCATCAACTATTCCCTGTCCCCTTATCCTGGTCATCCAACTGAGCCAAGCGATCCTTCCGACGACAGCAGAAACGCCTCTCATCCGCAGCATGTTCTCGATGTTCTCGAGGCCATCTCCTTCCTGCAGAAACGTGCAGGTTTCAAGGACAAGTATATTCTGGTCGGCCACAGCTGTGGTGCCACGTTGGCGTTTCAGGCGGCCATGAAGCCAACGAGATGGGGCATCAGCATGGCCCGAGATTTTAGCATCGAGGCACCTCTGATGGTTCTGGGGTTCAACGGGCTATACGATATGCCGGAACTGGCTGAGAACCCCGGTGCTGCGTTTGACGAGTACCGTCCATTTTATGAACAGTTTACGAGAAACGCGTTCGGCGACGACGACAAGCACCTGTGGAAATCCATCAGTCCGGCTTGGACAGAAAGCTGGGCAACAGAATGGCCAGGCGGCAGACGTGTCATGCTTGTGCAGAGCCCAGAGGACGAGCTGGTACCATATAATCAAGCCGAGAGAATGAAAGACTGCCTCCTCAGCTCCAAGGCAGACAAGTTGGTGGTGGAGATGATTGATGGAGTCGGCCGCCACGAGGACGTCTGGCAAAAGGGAACGTCGTTGGCCAAATTTCTCACCAGGGCCATGGACGATGTATCAGGTCTTTTATGAACAACGGGAGACAAGTGATGGGCTGGTAGTAGAGTAGCGTGGGTTATCGCGTGTCCAATGGAGGTTGCGTAGTTCATGACACAATACCAACAAGTACCCATGCTGCCTGCGTTGTATTGGCCGTCGAACTGGCCCTTTTCTTGTATGTCTGAGTGTCTCGTGGCCGCACGTGTGACTTGCGACTTGCGACTTGTGATGGAACCGACATGTTGAAAACGTGTATTGTGTATTATTGACTCAACCCCAACACCAACGCCACAGAAGTTTTTTTTTTTTTTTTCTTTTTTTTTTTTTGCCCACGTTTGGTCGCGGCTCTGGTACCCTGGAGGCCAACTGCATGCATGCATGCATGCATCTACGCAATGGACATCTTCATGCCACCATTGGCACAGACTACACTCCCTGTCGTGTCAAACCTCTGGGCGTCGTCGGGCCCGGCCAGCTCCAGCACCTCCCTCTCCCCCTGGCTGGTAGTCGGCCAGGGGCCGCAGCGTCCACGTACGGCTGTTTGATTTTGCAGAACGCCTCCCCGGCCTGTGCATACATGTCCCCCCACACGGGACCGGGGTTCACGGCATTGACGGTGGCGCGGCCGGCCAGCTCGCGGCTCCAGGTCCTCGTCATGGCCCCGGCGGCCGCCTTGCTCTCCGCATAGACGGACTGTCCCTGGTAGCCGATGGAGGAGCTGACGCTCGACACGGTGACGACGCGCCCCGACCGGTCTCGTGGCAGGTACGGCGCGAGGACATTCACCGTGTACACGCGGTGGAACTCGTCGGCGGCGATGGGGCCGCGCGTCTCGTCCTTGAGCGCCTGGTTGGACGCCACGCCCGCGTTGTTGATCAGCATGCCGACCTGGAAGTCGCTGTCTCCCGCTCCGTGGCCCTGGCACGAGGAAAAGAGCGCCTTGGACCCCGGCGAGGATGGCGCCCGCCGCGGCTTCCGGCTCGGAGAGGTCCGCCCTCACCGGGGCACAGTGGACGGAGTGCGCCGCCGAGAGATCGCCGCGGAGCTGCCGCGTCGGCGAGGCGGAGGACTCGGACGCATATCCCACGAGGACGGTTGGCTCCCTTTTGCGGCGAGCCCTCTGGTGACTTGCTTCGCCGATGCCTGTTGTGCTTTGGGGGCAAGACGAGTGGGACGTTTCAGGAACACGGATTAGCCACGAGCCAGGTTTTTTTTTTTTTTTTTTTTTTTTTTTCTCTCTTTTTTCTTTAATGTGATGATGGATTAATGTGATGATGGATGATGGATGACAGTTTTTCCCGAGCGCAGAAAAATATTTTAGGCCATGGACGTGTTGCGTACCTCTAGATCCGCCCGTTACAATGGCGAGTTTGTTCTCGTACGGTCTGGACATTTATTATTATTATTATTCTTTCTTCTTTCTTCTTTTATTATGATGGAGAAAGAGTTCCACTGTCCCGCGTTGGACTATTCTTGCGTTTTGCTCCCACCCACCCTCTTCTCAAAAAGGAAGATGCTTGGGGGGGGCGAGCTACGACATGTCCAAATCTCCAGGATGGCCGGCGTCATGCACGTTTCAATGCGGACTTCCGTGGGGGAGTCCCTGGCCTGCTCTGCGGGGTGCGCGATGAACGGATGATCGGATGAGGGTGACACTGGTCCGGAGATGGTGGGGTTCATCTGGTCTTTTATACTAGTAGTAGTACTACTCATAAGTCACAGTGTATACATGCTGCTACTCATATGTGTTACTGTGTGTACATACTAGTAGTAGTAGATAGTAGTAGTAGTTAGTAGTGGTAGTAGTGCTACTAATATAGTAGTATCCTTTCTCCCCCCCCTACAAAAAACTGTTCAAATGAGCGGCCCCCGCGCCGCGGAGTAGATAGATGTAGATGGCGTTGGGGGAAGGGGAGACAAGGGGAAACGCAGGCCTGTTCCCTCCGACTGCTCCTCCTCCTGAAATCACCCGAAATCATCACGGAGGTTGGCGCCGACATCCTGATGGGCAGAGGAGGCTACCGAGCGTGTGGCGATTCAGCAAAGGTTCGGGCGCAGCACGCTAGCGACTGCTGGCCACGGTGGTACCGCAGGCTGGTATTGTCGAAATTCCAGCTGGGTGGCTTATCCGTAATGACGGGTGGTGGTGGTGCAAAGTTGATGGGATGGAACATGAGCATCGGTCGTCCCGGGTCGCCTGCCGCCGCGCGGAGATGTTACACAGTCTGCAGGATACGGTGCTTGGCATACCGACCACATGGAACTCGAAGCACTTAGCATGTGTGCATCGAAAACAAAAAAGGAACCCGAGATGACCGTCTTTAGCACAGGGATGCAAGGCGATTCGTGCTCGAGGCGCAAAGCCGCGGCTGACGGGAAATCGAGTTCAGGCAGCCGGCCGGATAAGTGGCACGTCGACATCTTCCCCTGCGTTCAAGCTCCCTGTCTAACATTTTGTATGTATGTACCTGCAGGGAGGCAAGCATCAATCAAACAGGGGACAAGAAACTTCAAGTCGAGAAATGCATGTCTGTGTCTGCTGTATTTGGAGACACGCAGATCCGTCGAGCCGATTGTTTTCTTCCCCTTCCGACCTATCCCATCCAGGGTTCTTCTCCATCAGCTTCCGCGCCAGATCTCGCTAGGGGCAACGGCACCAACATGTACATTCTCAAGATGCGTCCCTGCCAGTACGTAGTATTGCCTCCTTTCCAATAGTGGGAGATGTTTATTGCCCGACGGAACGCCGCCCTGACAGACCCTGGAATTGCGCCTTTTATTTTTTTCTTGGGGGGGGGGCGGACGTGCTTCCCGACTCGACCCAGACGCCGGCTGTGCACTACGTAGTACATGTCTGATTATTTGCTCGTCATTGCCCGCCCTCGCTCGTCCGCAGGACAGGAATGGGGGCGTTTTTTTTTTTTTGTCGCCTTCGTTGCTCGTGACGACAGGCTTGAAGGCGACGTAGGGTCAGGCCAAGTTGTGGTGGGGCCATCGACTGAAAATGAAGGTAATGATGACGATGGAACCGATACACACACACATGGACAAGTCTTTGCAGCAGCTTCCCTTTTTGTCTTCCCGCTGTCTTCCTGTCGAATCCACACGGCTGCAAATACTGCTACCAAGAGTATGTAATTTGTCGTCCCGGATAATTTTCTGTGCCCGTCGTTTGTGTGCACATGTGTGGATAAAAAAAAAAAAAAAAAAAAAAAAAAAAGAGAGACGCAGCGGATTGCAAGGCACGGGGGCCAACAACGACCCACTGACTGCTACTTTGCAGATCAGATCAACTTTCGGCGCCGCCGCGGGGGAGGATTACACAGCTGTTCTGTTGCTGGCATGGCATGGCGGTGGCGGTCGAAAGATTGTCGCGGCACTGGGCTGTGGCTCACTTGACCCCTTCTCGAAGCCTGTCTTGGGTATCCCGTCGCTTCCGTGATGTTCTGGTGTCTGTCTGTCTCTGCTCTGGTCTGTTCAGGTGGATTACGTCACTGCGAGTGCCTGGAAGAAAAGAATAGAATGGAATTGCCAGTCATCTCGGGGTGCATTTTGCCAGACACTTTGGCCCCTTTTCTTCTTTTCTTTTTCTTCTTCTTCTTTCTTGTCGTGTCTGCCGACTTCCTTCCTGACTCGGCGCTGTGTTTTTTTTTTTTTCCTGCTGCGACAGCTGACAGGCAGCTGCTGACAGACAACAGACACTGGGGGGCAGGCAACCGCTGCTTGTTGGCTGCACCCAACACAACTGGCCACTGACTGACACAATCTGAACAGTGACAGTGGCCCACCATCCATCACCATCCATCACCACCACCACACCCACCACCACTTCTTCTTCGGGCGCTGTGCCCCGCCGACGAGCCCCTCCCCCCTTGCCTGATCCTCGTGGCCTTGCTAGGATTCTAGCCTTCTCGCTCTGGAACTATGTATGGCGTTGGCGTAGTCTGGAGTCTGTCCATTCCCCCGGACGTCGTAACAGATGTGACTTGCCAGAGTCGCCTCCTCAGTAGTCGACTTCGTGCAGAACAACAGCCTGCCAGCTTCCGATCTGAAACAAGCCTTGGGTCCCGTTGATCCGTTTTGAGCACCTGCCCTGCCCTGCCGCAGACCGAGCCAGGGGATCGATTCATTGGCCCCGGTGAACCTGCTTCTGCGTCTGCTTCTGCGTCTGCGGCTGCGGCTGCTTCTGCGTCTGCTTCTGCATCTGCTTCTGCTTCTGCTTCTGCTTCCATTCTCCATTCCCACATTTCAACACCACGAGCGGCTGTTCGATCAAGGTCAGACAAACCAGGTGTCGTGTTGCCTTTTGTCCTGTCCTGTCCTGTCCTGTCGCGATAGTCTGTTGTCCTCTTGGTCGTCCCTGCTCCCCTACTTTCTTTTTTTTCTGCAAGCTGCACGACCCATCATCTTTCGAACACGCGCCACGAGCCTTTATCGATCCACCTTGACTCTCGAACATCTGTTCTGCAGACCTGCCTTCCGCCGAACTTCCCCTCAGCAGTTAGTGGTCTTGTCGCTTCTCGTTTGTGATCCGGCTCCTACGAACCCCGGTTGTTCTCGAATCACGTCCCCCCACGTCCACTCGGGTGAGCCTTGTGGCACTGCCACGACGGCAACTTCAACGTTCTTTTCTAGAAAAAAAAAAACGCCCCGAACCAGAGACTCCGTCACTTCGAACCTCTTTTTTCTTCGACCTTCAATTGTCTTGTCAGCGACCTCACGGCCCACCAGGCTTTTGACACCCAGCATGCTCTCTGGCTTGCGACTGAGATAATACGTTCTCCCCCTTCATCCACGCCTTCTGCAACACGTCCAGACAGACAGCATGGGCAACGGTCAAGGAAAGCCCGTCGACCTTAATGGCGAAGGTATGTTTGTCGGGACCGCTCTCCGCTCACCATAAGCCAGCCCACAAGTCTTTTTTTTTTTTTTTTTTTTTTTTTTTTTTAGCAGGCTGGCAGCATGGCCAAGTCCCTGTCTTGCCTGCCTGTTTGCCTTTGCTCTGTGAATACACTCGAATTGCGAGTCCCATTCTATCGTCGTCGTAGGCCTATCGCCACGTTTACTGACCAGCGATGTATTAGTAAATCTGAATCATTTCCGTCTCCTACGAGTCGTCGGCCGAGGCGCTTTTGGCAAAGTGCGAATTGTTGAGCGAAAGGATACTAGCCTGTCTTTCGCTTTGAAATATATAAGAAAAGATGAAGGTATGTAGTTTCTTGGTGAGGGAAACTCGATTGCCCGAGCTCGACTTCTCGAAACTCTTGATGGCGACTTGGAAGATGACAGCTGGGGATATGAAGTGCTGATTTGACCGCCAATTCAGTCGTCAAATCAGAAAGTGTGCGAAACATAATTCGCGAGCGAAGGATGCTTGAACACGTCAATCACCCCTTTATTTGCAATCTGCGCTATAGCTTCCAGGATATCGAATACATGTACGGCGCTCTTCCGCAACAAAATCACCCCCTCATTGTCATTGATGTCGGTGTCCTGCGGTGGCTAATCTGGATCGACACAGGTATCTCGTGGTTGACTTGATGAGTGGCGGCGATTTGCGATTCCATATCTCGAGAAAGACGTTTACCGAAGAAGCCGTTCGATTCTGGATCGCCGAACTGGGATGTGCCTTGAAATACATCCATGGTCAGAATATCATACATCGAGATGTCAAACCGGACAATGTTCTGCTGGACGCTGAAGGCCATGTTCACCTCACAGACTTTGTAGGTTCTGATGTGCATTCATACACGTTCTCAAACCGCAAGATTGACCAGTTATGCAGAATGTTGCTTCAGATATCGTTCCCGGGAGGGTTCTCACGAGTAAATCGGGCACCCTGGCATATCTGGCACCTGAAGTGTACTCAGGAAAGGGATATACCGTGTGCGCTGACTGGTGGTCACTGGGCGTATTGTTTTATGAATGCATTTATAACAAGGTGCGTTCGGCGTTGCCCCATGCGTCAGCGTTGTCACATGCCACGAGCGGACAGGGTATCAACTCGGCGACAAGGTATATCTCATCACGAAATCGATCTGACCGTTTTCTCAGCGACCATTTGATGGCAATAGCGAGTCGACCCTCAGTCAACAGATCCAAAACTCCACCGCGCGATATCCGGTGACGCAGCCGCCCGTTTCCTTGACGTGTCTGTACGCCATCCGGGCTGCAATGGATAGCAACCCTCAAACTCGGATGGGCTCCACGTGGGAAAGCTTTATTTACAACGATTTTTTTAAAGTGATTGATTTCGACCTCCTCGAGCAGAAACAAATTGAACCTATTTTTATCCCCTCCTCCGAAAAGACGAATTTCGACGCCACGTACGACTTGGAGGAGTTGCTTCTCGAAGAGGCTCCGCTCGAAGCCAGAGCGAGACGCCAGAAGCCTCGAGAGCGGTTAAAAGAAGATGCGACAGATCAAGAGATTCGAGAGGACGAGCTTTATCGCATGATCGAAAGGGAGTTTCGACCATTTGACTATACGTTGGCCGCATACAAGAAGTATGTAAAAAAAAAAAAAAACTTAACCCTTGCTTCTTGGAATGCAATAAACAGACTGACCAGTACAATTAATAGAATAACCGATGCATCCCAAGCTCTCAACCAAGATCCCAATGCCAATACAGTGGAAAACCTAGGCCCACAGGCGCTTACGACAGATACAGCCACGCTGATTCCTCCAAGTGTAACAATGCACCATGGACTTCAGCCAGCCGTAGCCTCAGAAGCCGGTCTGTCCTCATCCGGCCCCAGTCAAAGCCGTCCCGTCCGCCCTGCGCCGGCTCCACCCCTCTATCAAAGCGAATATATCACTCGACCACAGCCAAACATGAGCAATAGGGTGGCAAGCCCTACAGGAGGAATGCAAGTGACTTTAGACGGGCGCGGCAGCTGGTCAGAGCTTGCTCGACAAGACACCACACTCCCCAGAGATGCCAATGCTCCGGCCGAAACCAAGGCTGAGGGCTCGAGCGGAATGTTCGGCTTCCTGAAGGGCAAGAGGGGCAGGAATAATAGCCCGAAACCAAAGGAACGAGGCGTACTGGGGAAGGAAGGTGCAAGGGTCGTGATCAGCTAGCAGAGCGGCGAAGCCTCTCTCGTCTCGGGACTGACTTGACTGTAGCTGTGCTAAACCGCATCATGTGTCCTTGTACCAGATCTCACAGCAGACTCCTGGGCAGGTGCCTGCCTATTATCGACGACGGTCCGTCCAGAAACACGTCTCACCATGAATGACGCGCATTCTCGTCTTATTCCCTGGACAACTGAACGGCCCCGACTCGGCCTTGCGGGGGAAACAAAAAAGAGGTGAGATTCCGGAACCGTAATATTGACATGGCCGTAGCAACGATTGAGCTGCCGGCGAATTTCCATTTTGTCGGAAATGTTGGGAACCAGTAGCGTGTCGTGTGTAGTACTATTACGATCCTGTCACCATACTGACGAACGGAATGTCTTTTTGAACAAGGCTTTCTTGCGTAACGCCATATGAAGACGGTAGGAGATGATGGAATGAATCAAGTTCATATCTATAATAGCGGTCTGTTTCTTATCTTGCCTTGCAGCATTTGTACTATCCCCTCTTCCATTTTCCGATTTTGTCTACTTTCATTGCAGGGTTTCTTCTTTTTGGTGCTGGTGTAGCAAGAAGACGTGGAATGATTTCATGTACACTGCTCCCTCTCGGCACCTCTTTTCTCTCTCTCTTCTTGTTCTGATCTGCAAATGTTCCTTGATGTACTTTTTGAATATTTCTCATGGGCGGGCGAGGCGGTCATGCTTGAAAGATGTAGTCTATCTCAATTGGCACTTTTGCTCTCACTGGTACGGTACGGCAGGAGACCCGAATCTCAACCTGGCAACTCGATAGGCATATATACATGTATGGGTATACACATTCGGAGTCGTGTCGAAGGCGTGTTTTCCAAGTTTGGAAAAGAAAAGAAAAAAAGGCATCCAAGAAGTAATGGGGTCTGCGGGGGGGCAAAAAAGCAATCCCGTGTTGATAACTGAGTTGAGTTAAGCAATGGCACAATCACACGGAGCGAGGCTGCCATCGATGCCTCGACAAACAGAGAGGTGAAGAACATGACGTGACTCGGCTCCGGAACAAGACGACATCATGGACGATTGGCTCTGTAAAGGACGAAAGTGCCTGCTGGAAGGGGAAGGAGGTCCAGGATGCAGGCGTCGGGAGGACTATCCGGCCAGGGAGGCAGATAACCTCGCTGGCAAATGGCAAGAATGAAGTACCAATCCCACCACTCATGTAACATTTTTTCAGAGCCAAGAGAGAATGCGTGTTCATAGTTCGTACATATACTATACTACATGCAACCTGCTACTGTTGGATTTCTTCCCACCTCCCACACACACACCGCACTCCAATTTGTTTTTTTTTTCTTATTTTGTTGACAAGTTATTTCGAAAGTCCTGGCTTGATTGCTCCTATACAACACAACACATTCAATAGTCCCTTGTGTCGTCTTTCGTCTCCCTTTTGCGTGTGGTGCATGTCCCGCTGGGAAAAAAAATAAAAACAAAAAAACAAAAAGAACAAAAAAAAACAAAAAAAAAACACCATTCACCATTCCCTGTTAGGTAAGGGTCGTTCTGAGTCGGGCGTAAGAGGTTCTTTGCTCTCTGGCACTTCTGAGAGGACAGACTGTGCCTTGGTGTGTTCGCGTGGTCGCGTCGTCTTGGTATATATATGTATATATTCCGCGGCAAAAACCGCTTCATGGCATGGCGACGCCTTGCTTCTTGTTTGGCTTGACTGTTATGCCGAGCTTGTCAGCGACGCCATCTGCCGGTGCGTCCTTGCCCATGAACTTGTTGAGAATCGAGTGGAAGTCCCGCTCGTGGACGACGGGGCCGCTGCCTGAGCACCTGGCCTTCTTTGTGAGCTCGGAGCAAAGCCCATCGAGGTCAAAGTCGCCGCTTTGCGCCTTGGGACATTCTTGGAGTTTCTCCCTGTGAAGATGTGTGAGAAGCGGCTCGACGTCCAGCAATCTTTTGATTGTTTTGTGTACATACCAAAACTTGTTGGGGCATATCACAACGTCTCGACCCTCGTTGTTCTCCTCGACGGCGTCTTGTTGGGCGTCGATCCTGGCTATGAGGCTCTTCTTCGACATTGGATCTGCAGCCGGGGCAGTGTTGAACGGAGTGAAGAAATCGGTGTCCAAACCGTCATTGAAGACGAAGTCGTCGAATGAAGGGTTGGACAGCACATTTTCCTGCGGCTCCCGGTAATCTCCGAACAACTGGGGATCGAAACTGCCGCCACCGTTCTGCTGGACTAGCCAGTCGAAGCTCGGGCTGCCCACGTCGACATTGGAAAGATGGGCGACTGAATGGTTGCTCATTGTGGCTGCTGGCTGCTCCTCGCCAATGGCCGTCAGAGCCTCGAGTGGTTTGAACATCGAGGGAGACTGCGCGAGGGACTCGGGCGATGTACCGCAGGAAGAGCTCGGGCCGCCGGCATTGGAGTTCGAGCAGGCCGAGGGTGAGCTGCTGTTGGCTGCCGCGACGCTGCAGGGCACTGAATCAAAACTGGTGCGAGAGCCGTGGCCGGCGGACCCATTCAAAGATGGGGTGAAGGCACCGGCGAAGATGAATTCATCCGCGTTTGACTGTTGCAGACTTGATCTTGGTGATTTGTTCTCTCCTCCCAGGCTGCCGGTAGGACTTCTCTGTTGGTCACTTTGAGCTCTCTTCGGCTGTGCCGTGGACTGCCTGTCAGTCGGGGGTCCTGGCAGTGATCCGAACTTGGGAAATTCGAACTGGAAGCTGACATCGCTCAAGTTGTTGAGAGCGGCATCGCCAAATAGTGTCTTGTCCCGGGACGCAGGTTTGTGCATCATGACTGCCAGGCGCTGCTTGTACTGATTTAATTCGGTCGTCATATGGCTGACTTGAGATCGAAGCTTGGAGTTTTCATGATTTGCGGCCTCGGAAGCCTTCTCGAGTTCTTCCACCTTGGTTTCGAGATCTTTGAGGTGCTTTTCTTTGCGTTCCCTAAAGGCACGCTGCGCAGCTCTGTTCTGCGCCTTGCGTTTCTGCACGATCTGGTGAGCAAGCTACTGCGACTGAACATGAAACCAACGACGGCCAGTGCAAGGGACGGAAACTTACAGACGTTGGCTCCGAAGTCAACGGCTTGCGCCCAGGCTTCTTTGAGACCTTTTCGGCGCTCTCTCGTCTCTTGGAATCATTCCCCGGGCTGCTGTCGTCTTCGCCATCATCCGGGTAGCTTCGCTTTTCAGAGTTTTCGGCCTCGGCCGAATCAAGATTGGTAGCACCAGGGACATGTCCCATCGTTTTGGTTTGATCGCCGCCAGCAGCGGGTGGGGAAAGGTCGAAGCTGAGGTCACCAAACTCATAGTCATAGTTATCCAGAAAAGGACTCTCTTGCGTGCCAGTATCCTCTGCGAGTGGCATCAGGGAACTCTCGGGCGAGTTGAGCGACGCGGACGCTTCCTTTGCGGTCGATGATGATATGACGTGGCCTTTGTCGGCATTTAGAGCCGCGAAAAGGAGGTTCTGCTGATGCGGGGTCAAGAGAAAGTTGGGTGGCAAAGAGTCACCTGCGACGTCACTCGAAGCCATCGCGAACGCTGATTGCTGATTCCCAAATGCGCCGTAAAGCAGAAGCGAAGGTACCACGATGAGAAAGCCTGGAGAAAGATGAGATGCGGAAATCCCGGGGGGGGGGGGGGGGGGTTGCGTCTCCAAAGGGGGCCTTTGCTCGTTTGATCCAGGAAGGTGAAGGTTGGTGGAGGCAAGGTGGAGTGAACACGATATTAGATATAACCGGGCTTGGCGTTATGTCCGAAGCGTTGCGCGGGGTTTTCGAGTCGAGTCAATTTCGGTGGTAGGGAGGCGGATCTGTCCAGGAAAGAATCGCTCCTTGAGTCGCACAAATCATTCGATTCGATTCTGAAAGACGTCGATTCCACACGCTTCGCTTTGCAAACAATGCACATTTGTAAGCTGAGCTGACTGCACTCCTGAAATCAATCCTGGGTCAGGTGGGGAGGGGGGGGGGGAGGGTGAGGGTTTGGCCGAATCACGCCACACAATACCACGCCACAACAACCAACAAACTACCACATGAATCATCCGTCCGCTGAGCACCACGATAGCACTCGGGATACATCTTTTTTCTTCTATTTTATCCTATTGCAACCTGTTGACGCTCAAATACCCCTTGAGACGGCACTTTACAACTGGGAGGTGTGGGGAGGCAGACGTTAAGTCGTCATGCGCAGAGTGAAACAAACAGCAAACCGGGCGTTTCGCGATACAGAAACAGGGGACAGATCATGCCATGTGGATGTGGGTGCCGCTATTCCATCCAGGTCGACGTTGTTTCAACTGGAGCAAGTGATGGCAAGCGGGCTTCAGCACCAGATATGCTGTTCAGCTTCATAGTGCCAACACGGAAAGTGAGCCAAGTTCCATCCCTAACTCTGTAGGGCTTACCACAAGTACAGAAGTTAGTCGGATAATGATCCGAAGAAATGTCACGATTCAGACCGTCCTGGGCATCATCCAGCAAACGACAACAGACAAATAAAGTAGAACACAAGCGCGACACGTTTCGCGTGAGCCCGAGGAAAAGTGCGGTAATCAGGCATTGACGATTTATTACTAGTTCAACCGCCCTCTGGATTAGCACCCAGGGGTATAGAGGAAGATCTCATCTCCATCAGTATGATGCTGATGCTGCCACGCATCCCTATCAATACACTTCGTCCCACCGGTGCTCCACATGATGTCTTCGAGAAGCAATTTCGATCAACTACTGCTTGGCAGCCTCCTTGTGAACATCGGCCTTGGTATCATGGCCCTTTTGGTCCATCTTGTCGCTGACAGCATCCTTCGCAGCAGTCAAACTACAATGCATTCATCGTGTCAGCAAGTCAAGATACCGAAAAAAAAAGGACATAGTGCTCGCAGCTCATCCTATCAGGAAGGCACATACCGAGTAGAAACGTTGGCATTGCTGTCCTTTGCGACCTGCTTGTTGGTTTCATGGCTGGCACCCGAGACTGCGCCCTGGACGGTCTCGGAAACGTAGTTGGCGGCCTGCTTGACGGATTCCATTATGATGGTTAAATTGGGAGTTGTGCGGAGAGAAACGGAGCAATCGGGTTTTTGTTTGTTTGTTTGTTTGTATGAGAATTGGCAGTTGAAAGTTGGAAGATGAAAGATGGGAGAGGTCATGTCAAAAGAATGGTTAGTGGGAGACGCAGATTGGGTTTATATACAAGCTAGCAATTGTTTAGGAGACTTGCCTTCCCCTCTTCCATCTTCCATTACGAGTCGACGACCGTGCTTTCCCTCAGATACAGCCCAAGCTTTCTTCCGAGTTCCACTATCGGTTTCAGCATCCAGTAGAATCCCGTAAAGTTGCCAACTTGACAGCAGCTGTGAGCCATCGTCGAAGAGTAGCCGCAAACGACGTTAGCACCATCTGTCTATTGTTGACAGAGTGGAGTCGGTAGACGCCACGAAGAATGATGACATGACCTCCTTGCTGCTTGGCAGTGCTTGGTGCTTGCAGACCTATCACGATTCATGACCCAGCACCATCTTTCGTTTGCGTACTACTACTACGTAGTACTGTGTATGTAGGTAAGCTCGGCAGCCCGGTCTTTTCCGTCCATTCGTTGCGTGCATTCTCTGGGCTAGGTTCATGCGGCATGACGTAATCGATCTTGATTGTGCCAAATTGGGACACGATGCGTCGTCTTTGCGGCTGTCACCAGGACAACCGAGGTTTAAGGTCTGGCTAAGTGGCTCCATCCCATGACCATTCTTCCAAGTTGTCAACTGCCGAGTACCAGGCGCGACGTTGCCAGATCACCTCGGAAAATGGACAACGGTGGCGTTCGAGTTTTTTCTTGAATATTTCGTCGCCAGAGACCTAGGAACGTTTGTCTCGAAGTGTAGAGTGTCAACGAATTCTCTCTACTACGCATGTACTGCCTATCCAGATCTCACAACATTCTTACGCATGACCTGAGAGAAGAGAGTGAGCCAGAAACTTGGCAATCTGACTGGCCGCCGGCAGCCTTTCCGAGGGCAGTACCAGGTTTGCAAATCACTTGATGATGTCAGTGTTTGTGTTTGTCTTTCTGGGTCGATCGGGCATTATGAGCACACGACATCACGATCCAGGTTTGTTCTTGACGTGCATACTTTGCTGTCTTTACACCTCCTCTCACATGTCAGAGAAAGTCAATAAAGAATGGCTGCTCCTCAGCCCGCCCTTTCCACTAGAACAGAGAGACCGGAGCAGATCGGTTTTTATTCACAGTTCATCAATGGGGCGGTTGTACGCTGAGCCACTATGGGAATCTGACTTGAAACCCGATGAGCATGGAATTGGCAAGCCAAACTGCTTACTGATGGGTGGGCGACAAATCGTTCGTTGCGTTACAGGTGTCTGGTCTAAAACAAGCTACTACTACGACTCTTCCTGCTACTACTACTACTACGTAGTACGTACATAGTAGTACTCAAGTGAAATGTCATCCCGTGACCTGCCCGTTGCCAGTCACAACGGGATGGCAATCCCCAGTTTCCCATTAATTAATTGCGCTGGAAACGAGTCACGTGGCGAGCTAGGCTGCCTGTGGGAGAAAGCCCCTGCAGGGCGGAGGGGCAACGTGTGACATCAACATCCATCCTGATGAAATATTCCCAACCATACCAACTGCAAACCCGAATCACTTTTCCAAGGCAGACGACCGTGACGCGATTTCATACTGTATGAGGCACGACATAGAGTGAGCATCCGATGGATTTCGCCTATGATCATATCCAGGAGGAGGCCTTTCCCAAGGATGGCAAGGACTCGAGCCAAACACCAAAGCCAAACCCGGAGGAATCGTCCTTGAACAACGACTTGCAGGATGCGTACAAAGCTTTATCCTCCAGTGCCTGGGGTATAAAGATAGGCGGATTCCTGGGAAATGTCATGAAACAGGCAAGTCGATCATCAAGTCGATCATCGAACAGAAGCAGCTGGGTTGTCCCTGCGAAGCTAACCGGACATTCAGGGCGAATCCGTCTACGCACAAGCCCAGAAAGAGCTCGCAGAGGTCGGAGAAGATGCGACCAAGGGCCTCACAGACCTGAAAGAGTCTCTTATAAACCGAACGCGATCACTTTCATTGAGCACAGCCATTCCCACAGACGGTGTCGCAGAGGGCGACGAAACGCAACCCACACCAACCAAGAACAAGGCCAACCCATCCGGTGATGTTGCGGAAGAGTCTGAGACAATTTTGTCACGCCTCCGAGCAGAAGCCGCGAAGCGTATCAATGACCTGCGGAAAGCCGAGGATGCCGCTGATGAGGCTCTCTTGCGATTCGGCGGCAACGTCAGAAACTTTCTACGAGACGCCATCACAATTGCGCCGCCCGACGACTCTTCGCAAGATTCTACGATTCTTTTTGAAAGCAAAGATGCACAGGGGAAGCGCGCCATTCACACATCTCGCTTTGATGCTCAGATGCACGTTATACATACTTCTGACGAGGGATTTCTAAGCGATCCCGCGGGGGATGAATTTGAGAAGTGGACGGCAGATTTCGACGTAGAAGAGAAGACGAGTGAAATCGCGGCCGATCTCGCGAAATTTCCCGAACTGAGAGCTTCGATGGAGAAGCTTGTTCCTGACCAAGTCCCCTACGGAGACTTTTGGAAACGTTATTATTTCCTCAGGCATGGCATTGAAATGGCCGAGTCGAAGCGTCGTGATCTATTAAAAGGTGTGCCCAGCTTATTTGAAATATCCTAAAATCCTCAGCACGCTAATTCTTTCGTTTGAAGCCGCCTCAACTGAGGATGAAGTTGGTTGGGATGACGATGACTCGGACGACGAAGCCGAAACTGGTGTAAAGCAGCCAGCTGGGCAGAATAATTCTGTCACTTCCGAATCTTCTTCCACAACCATTCAACGCCAGAAAGGCCAGCCCACGCCGTCGCAGGCCCGGAAGTCCAACGACGAAAAGTCTCAGGCAGACAGTGAAGCGAGCTACGATCTTGTGGGAGCTGCCTCGGGTAAGACCAGCCAAGCGCCGAGTAGCCCAAAGGACTCAAAAAAGGCTGAAGAGAGCGATGATGATTGGGAATGATGCGAGCCCATCATCAACTGAGGAAGCAATCATATCTATTCATGACTGCACGGAGCGCGGTGTTCTGATTCTATTCATGATTCCCAAACTCCTTGAGAGCTTATTTCCTAGTATGCCATTTTGTATGTATTCGTGGGGTTTTGTTTTGGTATATGCCAATGGAAGTTGAAGTTCAGAGCCAGAGAACTTGGTCGATTTTGTCCCATTTCATCGTCGCTTATGAGTCACTTTTGTGAAGCCGTCCTCATCCACCTCTGGCGCTGGCTTTTCTTTTGATGCAGAGGCATCTGCCATGTCTACGTCGTCGGCTCCCTCGGCGTCTTCGTCACCATCGTCACCGCCCTCCTCCTCGTCATCAGACTCCCAATCTGTGTCTTGATCCGCGTCATCTGCCCGCCTGAACATGGTGCCCACGTTGTTGCCTTTCAGGTTCTTGAATCGCTCGGCTAGCTTCCCGACTTCGTCAAATTGACCAATGGCGCATTGTGCGCGTGCACGAACAATGTTTCCGGCGACTTCCAGCCCTGAATCATCATCGGTATTGACATCGAATTCGTCAATCATGACTTGAAGCAGAAACGTTTCGACGTATTCCACATCGGGCTCTTCGGGTGTGGTCGTCGGACGTCCCGGAGCAGCGTCTGTAAAGGCAGGAAACAAGTCGACGGTGGCACCGGCGAACCAGTCACGCTTGTCAACTGAGTCTGGGCCGCCCCAGCCATTCTGGACGGCCAGAGTCAAAGCCGGCCAAAGGTGGAGCGAGTAGGCGACTGCCTGCTCGAAATGTGATTGTCGCTCGGCTGCGGAAATTGTCATGTTAGCATTGTGACTGGCCCCCCTCCCCCCCCCCAGATGCCAGATGGGTGAGCGGTTGTCCTTCAGTACCTGCTGATGGCATTTGAGAACTGTCTGTGGAGGCGGCCATGGTTTTTTCTTGTTCTCCTTTTTTTTCGATGTTTCTATACTTTTTTTTTTTTTTTCCTTTGACAGATGTTTTTTACCGGGTTGTGGTTTTTTCTCCCCTCCTCGTGAGCGAGGTGTTGCCGGAGGAGCAGTCGCCCACCACCAGACCTCGCGACCGGGAGAAAAATTAAAAAAAAAAAAAAATTGGTGGTTGCGCCTCCAGTGCTAAGGTCCCCTGTCACATACTGGCACCTTTAACAGTGGCCAATCAAAACGCACATGCTTAGCAACGTATATGACATCATAGTGTGTGCTTCTTCCACTCGGCCCGAGCACCCGAGGAAGAAGTCGTTTCATCATCTCGTTTACGCAGAGGTGAGTATACCTTTCTTTGTTCCTTTGACCCTTATGCATCCTCTGTCTCTTTGAATCCCATTGTCCCGATGGACAGTCTTTGATTCGTGATGAATAAGCTTAATACTACGTCGGTCTCCTTGGCCGTGACTCCTGCGGTGGTGTCGACGCTGTTCTCTCATGTACGTTTTCTCACTTTGCAAGACTCCAGGCACGACCTCGTGAAATGGATGAGATGATGGGTTCTGGCCTGAGTCGAAAACTGTTTGGATCGCGCGGTAAATCAAACTGACGGCGATTTTTCTCTTGGCTCTAAAGTGTCTCCATCGAAAGTCACTGAAAGAGAGACCGACTGCGCACCTGTCATACGACGAAGGTCTGCACCTCATCCGAACATTCTTGAAATTCGCGTCGCATCATACAGTAGAAGAGCTTCAAGCTTTCACGTCTCAGTGGGTTCCGAACCCGCGATGGGTTCGAGTCGATTCTGCAACAATATCCGAGGAGCATCTCTCCCAATCGGCCGATTTGATTCAAGCCCAGCTTGGGACAGACGGAATCGCCCAAGTCGGAGGGAAAAAGTGGTGGCAATGGCGCAAGCCAAAGTCTTCAATGGAGGCGGAATGGATTGAGATGAGGGCTCACTACAACGCCAGAAAGGTTATGGATGACCCAGGCCGGCGCGTGATGCTTTATATCCATGGTGGCGCCTACTTTTTCGGAAGCGTCGATGAGCACAGGTATCAGATGCAGCGTCATGCTCGCAAGCTGAAGGCTCGTGTATTTGCCCCAAAGTACCGATTAGCCCCTCAATTCCCCTTCCCCTGTGGACTTCAAGACTGTTTAGCAGCCTATCTCCATCTACTTTCTGTGCAAGACCCAAGCACCATCATCCTAGCCGGAGACTCTGCTGGAGGCGGCATGGTGCTGTCCATGTTGTGTATCTTGAGAGATCAAGGAATAGCTCTCCCCGCCGGCGCCATTCTGATCAGTCCATGGGTAGACTTGACACACTCCTTTCCAAGCGTGGGATCTGACGCGCCGCTTGACTATATTCCACACGCAGGCTTCCATCATAAACCGTCCCGGGCATGGCCACCGCCGAATGACGACGAGCTCGCAATCATCCGCGAGGAAGTAGGAAAAAAGATCGACGGGGTGAAAAAGAAGGCAGATGCCACGGAGACTCAACGTTCTAGTGGAAACGACGCCACTACTGGCTGTGGTAATGCAGGAGACTCCGGATCGCTTGGTAATCTGCGCGGCAAGGGCGCCGACTCTGCGGACTATCTGTCAGTGACCATCGACGGCAGGTCTGTTACAATCAAAGACCAAATTCAGGCAAGTAGACTTCATCATGACTGGCAGGAAAGATGGATGTACTGACCAGAAACTAGCTCTATACAACAAATGCCTTGATGGCTCACCCCCTTGTAAGCCCGATCATGCAGACGACACTGGGGGGACTACCTCCACTACTGATCACGGTCGGAGGTGGCGAAATGTTGCGGGATGAGCAAATCCACCTGGCACACAAGTGTTCAAACCCAACGAAATACGCACCGCCAGCCGATTGCTTGGGAGATGGTGAGCGAGAGTTGTTGCAAAAGTACCAGCCAACATATGTCCAGCTCCAAGTGTGGGATGATTTGTGCCACGTTGCGCCTACTCTCAGTTTCACGAGACCTGCGAAATTCATGTACCGATCCATCGCTCAGTTTGGTGCTTGGGCTCTTGCGAGAGCTCAGAACAGAGAGATTGACGTTTTGGACGATGACGAGACCTCTGTCATGACAAGGTCCAAGTCAGAGCCGGAGAACGGAACAAGCCATCTTCAGCCTGAAAAAGAAGAACAGCGCCCGCTAGACAAGGTCGAAACGGAACACGTAGGGAAAGCCGGCGATCCATTGCCTCGGTTCAAGAATCACATGATCCGGCAAAGAGTTACGCGCCATGGTATCATTCTCCCCTTGGACCCGGAGGAAAAGCTACCGGGTTGTTGTATCCCATTATCTGAGGTCGGAGTGATCAAAGAGCAGAAAGCTCGCCTGTGGCTAGAAACGCGAAGTCAGTGGGACCAGAGGTACTCGTCGGCCAAAACAAAAGTCCGCAAGCAGATCGTCAAGGAAATGGTGAAAGGCTTCTACGATTTTGAGCCCGATGAGCATCCACCCCCCTCTGCGCTAGCAGGCAGGAGACTCCTTGACGAGGAATTGGTGGAGAAGAAGTCCAGGGGCATAGGGCTAGCACTGTGGTCTCTCTGGGGTTCCAAGTACGACGAGAAAGCTGTCGAGCAGGAGGAGAAGGAGACGGAAATAACTTCCGGGGCCCAGGAAGTGACTGGGGACGAGGGGGGAGGCGTCAGGTTGGATCAAGACATCGAGCCTCAACAGTCAGGCTCCTCCCCTAAGCCAGCTCATGCAGATGAACTTGGCGCCCGGCGTCGTACTGTCGTTGATGAGAACCAAACAGGCGGCCCAGCCGATGCCGAGAACACTCTTGTGGCGCAGCTCGTCGAGCAGCGCAAGGAACAGGAGGCGACCCATTCCGATCCGTTGAGCGGCAACTACGTCCCCGAAAGCGGAGTGGCCGGCAAACGTCCCTTCGTAAACGGCATTGCACTGCCGTTTAGTCTTAAGAAGGATGCAGAGACAGCCAGCATGCTGACCTTGAACTCGGCAACCACTCCCATGCCTGGTGTTCGTCCTCTAGCAGGCGTATCTGGACAATCGGCAGCGGATGCCAAGGCAGCTCAGATACGGGAGCCGGCTGAGAATGGCCAAGACGAATACGTCTGAGCAGTAGACGCCGCAAGTAGAAACGCAAAGAGGAGGATATATTTCGGTGGAAGTCTTAGCACTCTTTTTTTTTTTTTTTGTTCAAAAACGGTTTGCATTTCCTTTGTTTTCTCTCTCTTTGTTCTTTTTCTCTCTCTTCAACACACACACACAGACACACACATATATGCATATATATATGCGTCTGTGAATATCTACAATAATAATGCATCACATACACAGATCTTCACCCCCCAGACTGAAATTAGATCAGCCGGCTTCTCATAGATTCTCTTAGGTAGTTATACATGATCTACAAGGCAGAAGTGTTTTACACGTACGGAATTGGACTATATGTACACATGCGAGACGCTTGGCAAACAATACAAAAAAAAGGCAATCGACTTAGCGCCGTCTGCTCTCGTCATTGAAGAAATCGAAGTTGAGGACATGCAGCAAGTTCGGTTCGTGAGGCGAAACTCTGTCAGTCGACACCGTTATATCGCTTCCACTGCTCCACGTAGAAATACGGATCCTGAGGACCCTTCTCCAGACCCTTGTAATCACCGGATTGCGATCGCACCTCGCGACTCACAAAGGGAGTCAACTATTTCCCGAGAGAAAGTCCCCGTTAGCCACTTCACTGTAGGTTTTGTGGTTTGCGATACGCGACACGCCCGGCGCATCGGGGAGGAAGACAAAATGGCCCTTGGCCGCACTCACCTTGAAGTCCTTGAGCCCCGAGGGAACGGCGTAGGTGCGCACCTTGTCCCACTCAATCACGTATCCTCCGTACTTGGTGTGGCGACCCATCGACCCGGTCCGATTGCCCTTGTAGAAGCCCTTGCCGACATCCTTGGTTGTGAGTTTGAGGTGGCGGTAGCGGCCGACGGAGAGGGCTTGCGTGGGCCGCATTGGTGGTCTTGGTGACGGATCGATCTCGATGGGATGAAGGAAATCGAGCGAGGTGGGATGGTCGGTGATGTCGAAATTGATGGAGCGCGGAGGAGGTCCGGTGGGGAGATGAGTCTTTTTCTTTTTGGCGACTTGCTTGTTTGGAATTTGGGAGGTTTGCTTGATGGCGGACTGGTTATATGGTAGGAGAGGGAGCTGATTGGTCCAGATGTGATTTTCAATGGAGAAGGAGCGTAGTACTAGTACATAGTACTATGTATGTACTTAGTACATACTAGTAGTATGTAAGCACTCACTTGAGGAAACAAGCAAAGAATGAGCAAACCTATGAGAAACGAGAAAAGAAGACAAACGAATTTGGAAGGATAATGGAATAAAATAGAAAAGAGACAAGAATGGATTGTATTGCAAACGAGATGAATCATAGGTACACAAACAAACTCAATGCCAATTCGGACCTCACCGCCTGCCAAGTACATCCATCTAATCCAATCTTGCCCATTTTAGCGTCTCCACGTCAGGAGGGGTGCATCCATCGCTTGGGTTTGTGCTGGACGTCAAGCAACCTCACCTTTCAACTCAAGAACCCGTGGATGCTAGCCAAATCCGCTTCACGACGCTTTTCGCCCTCCCGTACTGGGACTGTCCACCATGGAAGGCTATCCCCAAGGTAGCTTGGATCACAACGTTCCTTTCCTGGTCGCATCGGGCTTGAACGACGCGGAGCCGCACCTGGATCTGGAAGGAGACCACGGACTGGTGGTCAAGTCGGATCTGCCGCCTCTGGACACCCGGGAGTCACAGCTTATCGCGAAGCATTTCGCCGAGATCGACTCGAGGGGCTGCTCGTGGGCTGTCGTCCCGAGAAACGAGCCCTATCGACTCCGGATCAAGACTGTCGGGAGGGTATGTATGTGCTGGTGCCATCAGAGCCTGATTCGAATCCGGTCTCACTGACGTGGGCGAGTAGTCCTATGTCCTTCCGCCTCGAAAGGCGACTCTGCCTGGGGGAGACGACTCGGTCGACACGAACGCGCAGCTCCACTCGCCTCTCTCTCCGCTGTCGCACGTTTCCTCGCTCTACCCCGACGGCCTGATCAACGAATCATGGATCACGAAGCACCAGGCGCTCGTCCCCAGCATCTTTTTGTGCTTCTACGTGCTCGGCCTCGACAGCCGCATCAAGGCCGACGTCTGTCGCGCAAGAGCGACTCTCGCGCAGTCCGGGTTCAGGACGAGGATGGCTATTGTCCTGTTCGGCGACGAGGACAGCGGCACCGCGGAGCTGACGGACGAGATTCAGGATCGGCTGGAGGCCATCCGGAAGGGAACCGCGCTGGACTCCAAGTCGATATTCTACATCCCGGCCCAAGAGTCGCCCGGCGCGCTGAAGCGCGTCATGGACGACATACTATCGGTGCTGTACTCGAACGCGGTGGAATATTATCGGGAGCTAGGTCGACACGCGAGAAAGAAACGGTCGAGAGGCGTCGCGCCGCTCCCGACGATTCCGCCGACGTCGGGAACATCGCACACGCTTTCTCTGCAGGACTGGAATTTTCGCTACGACTTCAAAACGGCTGTGTTGGCAGAATTCCGCCAAGAGCTGGACCCCGCGCTGCGCTCCTTTGAGCAGGCCTACGAGATTCTGCTGGGACAAGATGTGCTGGACGTGGTTCCCAGCTGGAGCTCCCGCTGGAATGAAGCCCGGCAGCTGGCCGACATCATTTCGATCCGCTGTCTGCGGCTGCACCTCTGGATGGGGCACACGAGCTTGGCGGTGCGAAGGTGGCAGACGCACAGAGACCGGATCGGTGACTTCGTCGACCGGAGGGGCCGGGGCACCAACACATATGGCTGGCAGGCTTGGGAGGCCAGGTGGGCCATGGTCATGGCTCATCTGATAGAAAAGGTCGAGGTCCCCGGGCTGGTACCTGCCTCGAGGGCGATATTTCTGCCACCCGAGAAGGCTGTCCTGGGCGAGCGGCTGCAGCCCTGGGAGCTTCTTCACCACACGGGGTACTGGTATCGCATCGCCGCCCGCCATCTCGCGGCCCGGCGCACACTGGCACGGATGATGCCGAGCGAGGATCGGCAGGCGCCGGACGGTTCATCTCCCGGACCGCCTTCGGGCAACTACGATACTTACATGTGTCCGCCTCCGCACCAGGAGCACCCCCTGGACCCCGAGAAAGGCGGCGTCAACCATGCCCAGCAGATCATAGATTGCCTCATCACCTCCAAGACACAATTCGAGGCGCGCAAGCAGCTGCGCATCGCCGCAGAGCTCTCGTTGGAGTGTGCCAAAGAGATGGCGTCACTCGGCTCCTGGGAAGAGGCCGTGTCGATTCTGCGGCCAGTGTGGGACGACGTGTCGTTTCGTTCCGAGAACTGGGTCGACATAGCAGAGGATCTCTGCTGGCTGTTGCGCAAGGCGGCCAAGGAATCCGGTAGGGCCAATCTCGTCGTAGCAGTCGACTGGGAGCTGATGAACAAGAGTACGTACAAAAGATTTGCCACCTAACCATATTGAAAAAAAAAAAAAAAAAAAAAAAAAAAAAAAAAAAAAAACAAAAAAATAAAAAAAAAAAATAAAAAAAAAAAAAAAAAAAAAAAAAAAAAAAAGAGAGGCGGCAGGGAAAAAAAGAAGAAAGAAAGAAAGAAAGAAAAGTCAAACCAAACACGAAAAGGTGTTGTCTTACAGCAAAGCAAGAACATGGCCGCTGAAAAGAAAAGAGTCGTAGTGGTGGGCCTGGGCATGGT
>JABAEC010000220.1:0-16508 GCA_013435705.1 Claviceps paspali
ATGATCAAATCACCTTTTTTTTTTCTACAGCGCGCTTTCTTTCACGGAGCCGCGTCACACCTCCGCATTCAGTTTCTCTCTCTCTCTCTCTCTCTCTCTCCTTTCTCTCTTTCTGTATCTCCCCACCATCCTCCTCTCTCGCCCTCGCCCCCCCCCCCCCCCCCCCCCCCCCCCCCCCCCCCCCCCCCCCCCCCCCCCCCCCCCCCCCCCCCCCCCCCCCCCCCCCCCCCCCCCCCCCCCCCCCCCCCACGACGTAGTGGAACCGTCCCTTTCGAATCTCTTCTTGTTGAGAAGCGCGAGGCGCATACATAGTAGGAGGAGATAGAGATATCTTTTAGGGTGGTGGGGGGGTGTGCGTCTATAACGCTCTCGTTCTTTCTAAAGATTATCCATTTTATGCCTCCTTGGAGCTACCAAAGGTGCCCCCCCCCCCCCCTCCCAAAAAAAAAAACCACCACCCGGTGAGAAGAATTCATAAATTCACCAAGACGGATGGTAGGAGAGCCATTCATTTCCCTTTTCCGCCACGATGGGTCTTGTAAATCCTCTCCGCGGGGGGGGAGGTTCGGTCATGTGTGTTTTCCGATTGCGAAGAGGACCACAATTTCATTCTTTAAGGCGCCGCCGGTTCGGGGTAGGCGTTAGCCGGAGAGGCTAGACGAAAAAAAAAATCTTTTTCTTTGTCTATTTTTTTTTCTTTTCACCTTCAATTTCATTTCACGCGGAAATGAACCTTATTGGATGGCGGGCGCGGTACCAAGATGGTGCGTATTCAGGAGAGTGGGTTCTTCCGCTGTAGCATTTTTTTTTAACATTTGGGGGAGAGATTTGTGCGTTTTTCTTTTGGTCTTGTTCGTGGCTGGGCTGAGGTTATTGCTAGAGTATAAAGTATTCAGGGGGGGGGGGGGGGGGCGGAAAGGTTCTTTCGAGGTCGATCTTGGGGTTTCGTGGGGCAAATCACAGGGGCGACGGATCGAATGGATATGTGAGAGAGAGGTCATGGTATGGTTGGCGGGAACAGAAACGTTTTGTTGCTTCTTCTTTCTCCTCTGCCCCCCTCGTGCCCCGTCCCTCTTTTGATCCGTCTCGTAATTCTCCTCGTTTCGTTCGTTACGTACGCGTAAAAGCACAGAAAAATTGCACCAGAGCAACGGCAGAGCAGAGTCCCATAACAGGGCAAGAATGGCAAGCCAACACAACATAACCATGTTTCCGTAAGGCTGTGCTAGTTTTTTTCCCATGTCGAATTATACCCTTTTCTTTTCTCTTTTCTTTCTCCTGGTTTTCTTTATTTCTTTTTTACAATCTTAGAACAACAAACATCGTAGTTGTTGGTTCAAGGAACTAAGAGGAGAGGAGGGAAAAAAAAAAGGAAAGGGGGCTAGACGAGTAACGTTTCTCGAAGGAAGAAGGCAAAAGAAAGGAGAAACACTGAGTTTTTCTTCTTCTTTCTCGTAGACTCTTGTTCACGTCGCCCGCCGCACAGCACACCCTCGTGTTCTTTTTCTCCCCGGTTTTTCTTTTTCAAAGGCAGCGGGCATGACGGATCGAGCCGTTTGGTGGTTTTTCTTTTTCTTCTTCTTTTTCTTCTTCTTTTTCTTCTTCTTTTTTTATTTGACAAGACAACTGTTTGAGCTTTTAGGCGGCGCATCTTCTTCCCCTTCTGCGAGCTTAGTTATTCGCACAGTTGCCCCAGAGAGCGTGGCGAGGAGCAGGCGTCGTTACGCCGCACACAAATTTCCATTGTCCGGGTTGTGCGTTGTGTGTTTTGAAGCCAACTTCAGCATGTGGAAGGGACTTGTTTGCCGCGGCGGTTATTCCTGGTCTCTCCGAGTCCATACGGGAGACGGGAAGGAGAGATCCGACGCTCGCGCCGTGACAGATGATATCGGCAACGCCGCCAACAAGGAGGATCTCTCTTGATAATGATCAAATCACCTTTTTTTTTTCTACAGCGCGCTTTCTTTCACGGAGCCGCGTCACACCTCCGCATTCAGTTTCTCTCTCTCTCTCTCTCTCTCTCTCCTTTCTCTCTTTCTGTATCTCCCCTCCATCCTCCTCTCTCGCCCTCTCCCCCGCCCCGCCCCTCTCTCTCTTCGCAACCATCGACGCCACCGCACGTTGTTTTTCTTGGCACCGGTGTAAAGCAAGAAAAAAACAACAACAACAAAGATATGTTGCTTTTTTAGGCCGCCCTCAAGGGCTAGGGGGGATGAAATGAACAGCTTAGCTGGGACAACGAGGATCTGGGCTTTATTGCCTGACACGGGGTCGACATGCCGGGCAGTGAAGAGCGCACACTCGTACAAGCCATGACGAAGGACATTCATTAAAGAGAGAAAAAACATCGGAGACGCCAGGCCGGATCGTTTGATCGTCAGTGACTATGCCACGCACGGAGTAGCGTCACGTACGGCTCCGGAAACAAACCGGATTGCCTGAGGCTTTCCATCCTTCCCGGCAGCCAGATACAGAAGGGGGGTAAAGGGCAGAAACAGCTTAACTCTTGACTGGGCTCGCTAGTACGTAGCATCGCTACTGCTCTCCCCATCATGGCTCCCGTCGTTCCCGAAACCCATCAGAAAGTGTAACCATTCCGTCCACACAAGTGCGCTAGCGGCTCCTGGAAGGGGGCGGGCTCGCCGTCGCTTTGTGCGTAAGCGAAATGCGTAGTACTACGTAACGTGGTTAGTGGTTAATGTGGCAAAAAGAAAGACAGAAGCTTCCTTCCGATTTCTCGGGTCACATGTGTAGTCCGACTGTCCGGCTTCTAGCGTCGTCGTCGTCGTCGTCGTCGTCCTTATTGCCAGTAGCTTACACGGATGGGGCTTGTTCCATCACTAGTTCTTTTGCGGTTTGTCTTTCCGAAGGGGAAAAGGTACAAGGAAAGCGAAAGATAAAAAAACAGAAAACAGAAGGCAAGAGGACCAGAACAACACACAGCCCAGCGCCCCGCCCTGTGGAAACCCGAAACCCACCTTCGTGGTGGGAAAAAAGGTGGCGGCGGCCCGACTGGAGAAAGGTCTCGTGGATAACAAAGAAGATGAGATGAGCTTGCTCCACTGCCATAGGCCTCTCTCACAAGCCTATACCTCCTCGCCCGGGTCTCTCTACGATGCCGCAGATAGAAAAAAAAAAGCAGAAGAAGAAGATGGCGTCACTTTGCCGTTGTCCCCCCCCCCCCCCCCCCCGCCCCCCTTTTTTTTATAACGGTCCATCAACGTACTAGTGACTTGCAGAGCTTTTTTTTAAAAAAAAAGAGGCACCCAGGCAGTCCGCGCAATCAGCATTCATATTCACGGCTGATGGAAATGCCGTCAAAACAAGTAGGGCGGAATACTGCGCGGTGGCGAGGAGAAAAGATGAGACTATCTGTTATCGTTCGTGAAAAACTGGGCCAACCGGGATATCACTATGAGATCAACATGACAGACATGCCATGGACCGGGCCAGGCTTTCGTGACCTCTTTTTCGCCAGTTCTTGTCTACTATGAGGGCCGTGCTTTGAAGAAGCCAGGGTTTGTGTGTGTACATGCAGGCATGTTTATGCCCTGCCTCCTCCCCCATCGCCCCCCCCTCCTCTTCGATCTATCACAGCACAAATACATCGAGGCATCATGAGGAGGGTGGTTGTCCCCCTCAAGCCATTAGCTATTACCTAGATATTGGCAATTAGCTGTCGTTTTGCCAAGGAGGTGCTGGCGTGCAGGGGGGACAAAAAGGGGAGGGGGTCAGGGGGGGGGGGGGGGGTGGCCGTTTCTTTCCACAGTGTTTGGCCTTCCCCGTCAGAGAGACAGACGAGAGATAGATCTCTCGACCAGTAGGGTTGGATCTTCATGCATTGATCGTCTTCCCGTGTCTGAGCGGCGGACCGCATCTACCATGTCCGTCAACGAGAAGGGGAAGAAGAAGAAAAGAGGGGAAAAGGGCGAATGTGAATCTTTTCTTTTCTTTTGCTAAGCTTGGATAGCGAAAGAATTAGAAGAAAAAAAAAGGAAAAAGGAAAAAGACTAGGGAATGGGGGAAAGAGCAACCAGTCTGTATTAAGCCTGGCCGAGTCTTCCGTCGACCCACGCGAACACCACCCCTCCTCCGGTTCTCCTTCTTCGCTGAAACGGTGAATATCGGTCAGTTTGACTCTCGGTCCGTTGTATTCGTTCTCAGGAGTTCGGGTCCTACGAGCATCCCTTCGCCCAGCCCCAGAAGACCAATCCCTCCGGGTCCAAGCGAGCAAACCCCCTCCGGCGCTTGAACGGCAGATTCCACGCGTGCCGCCGTTGCGCTAACGAGTGTTTGATCCGAGACAAGACAGATGAAATGAAATGCGAAGATGTGTTAACGAGACGTCGGCGTTGCCCCGAGGAGAAGCCCCCCCTTCGCGCTCTGACGAGTTACCGTACGAAAAGGGAATAGCCTGCATGTGGCGTCTGGTGTTTATTTTTCTTGACTTTCTTTTCTCGAAAAAAAAAGAAAAAAAAAAGTAAGAAAATGGGTCTGTTGCCAGAGGACCCAATGAGAGCGAAGAATTTGGCCGTGAAGTTCTCCGTCCCCGCCCGGCATGTTCTCCGACACTCTCAGCGACATGATTAGCTGGATTGTTCAGTGCTCCATCACGAGTTTTTCGTTTCTTTTCTTTTTTTTTTCTTTTTTTTTTTTACCTTTCGCAGAATTGATTGTCTTACTACCGTAGTACTACTTTGAGGAACCGGATTACCAGATTCATGTGAAAAGGCTTGGGGAAATGATAATTGCTTCAAATCCGCAGATACTTCAATTTTGGTCTCGTAGTCCATACCCATTGTATTGATCAAGGAGAGAAGTCAAGTTCCTCCTCATTCTGACTGAACAACGAAGCTATTACTACGCAGGCACTAGGTACAGTACAGGAAGGGAGGAAACACGTGCGAAAAGAAGGTGCGGCCTGCTGCACGCCCGCAATCGCTTTACAATTGTTGATAACGGCACTGGCGCTTCTGCCTTTTGGCCTCCCCTGTCCACATTTCTCCATTCTAGGCATCATCGAAGAAAAAAAAAAGGACATGTGGGTATGTTTGCTGTTTGTGTCATGTGGATTTCCCCCGTTCCAGCGCGAGCCCTTTTTTTGTTTCTTTCCCCCTCAAATCATGATGAAAAAAAAAGGGAAAAAAAAGGAAAAAAAAAGAAAAAAAAAAGAGGGAGAGTTTCTTTATCTCGACCTGTCGCGGCTTGTTCCATACCCATGCAGCCGGTAGCGCTAATGCTCCATTGGATTTTCAAACAGACCTGCGGCCTTTTTTTTTTTTTTTTTCTTTTTTTTTCCTTTCGAGCTTGCTGCGCATGGGCCAGAGAATGGGCCAACATTTGCATACGTGCGTGCGTGTGCGTGCGTACGTGCATGGATGGAAATAGGAGCTGAAAAAATCCTTACAGAGCCTCCTCGGGAGCGGTAAGTGAGTTTGGGAAAGACAGAATATGCACGGTTTGACGTGTGGTTTTTTTTTTCCCCCCTTAGCCGAGCCGAGCGCTTAGATGTGAAATCGCCACGCAAAAAAACGTAATCGGTGAGTCGTGACATGCCGTGAGGGAAGAAAGTACCTCCCCTCCCTCCCTTCCTCTAGACGGAAAGGAAAAACTCCAGCCCCTTGAAATTCCTGCCATCTTTTTATCTCTCTGTCTCTCTGCCCTCTCTCGTTCCGGTTTCCCCCCCCCCCCCCCCCCATCTTCGCACTGGTTATTCGTGTGTAAGCCAGCGCACACCCTGGGTCGGCCATTGTTGTTTAAGGTTAAGCGGTAAAAAAAAAAAAAAAAAAAAAAACGGCGTTTGCGCACGTCAGTGAGGCTCGGCTGCGCTGGACCGCATCATCCGCGACCAGGCTAAGCTAAATCTCACCTCTTTCTGCTTGCTATCCAGGTGTTTCGCATTGTGGAGAAGGAGAAAAAGAAAGAAAGAAAAAAAAAAAATGCGCTGTAGCCCCCATGTACGTTATTCGACCTCGGACCTGTGTTTATGCAGGTGCACGATTCCGAATAGAACAAGGACGGGGCTGGGCAATCGGTCTCTGGCGCGACAAGAACCGATGGGTACGGAGTATAGTGCATTGCGTCCAGCCTCAGGCTCGATCCGCGACGATTGACGCTGTCCGATTCGCCCGCAATACGCAGCTGGGAAGCCGGCAATTCGCCCGTCGCATGTCATCTGGCGGCGAATGACGAATGACGCGCCACGGCGGGTGTGGCAACCTGCCCCATCTGCCCATGTGCCCATGGCACGAATGCAACCTGCCTGCCACCCAAAGCGGACAGTCGGACGCGGTGTGAACAAGTCATCTACATGCCGTGCGTGCGTGGAGGTCGTGGCTAGGCAACAGCGAAATCGATGAAAGGAGCGAGCGCCCTCCCTCTTCCTGCTCTCCCCTCCCCTCCCCTCCTCCTCTTCCTCTTCCTCTTCCTTCTCCTCCTTCTCCTCCCCTCGTCCCCTCCTACCCTCCTCCCCTCCATATATACAGATGTGCTGAGCTATTCTGGCGCGACGCAATTTCAAAATGCCTTGTGTGCACAAATCCACCACAATCGGACGCTTCGCGTCCCGGTTTATGTGTTGTTCGTAGCGTGCTTCCGGAGCCGACGACGCCTATTGGGCCGACCAGGTCATCCCATGTGGGTAAAGCCCTGGCAGGGCTCAAGCTCGGGACTGTCCAATCCGGGCGGCGGATACCCCTGCTAGCGCGTCCCGACAGCTCGGTTCGTCCCGGTCGGGTCTGACACTGTCATCATCCATGACTGGTCGGACACGGGACCGTGAGTCTCTGTTGAGCAAACTAGCAGCTTGGTCTCTTAGCCACCGCGCCCCCGTCATCATTTCCTCAGCTTGCTACTCCACAGTGTATCCCTGTTCGGCTTGGAGCTCCTGTGCGCATTCCTCGCCCTTTCAATTGCACTGTATTTTCTCTACTGACCCTTCCAATGTCGGCTTGACACCGTGTCGTCTTTCACCGACGATTGGCTTGGTGTCTGTTTGCATCTCTGCTGTCTTTGTTTTTCGTGTGTGTGTGTGTGTGTGTGTGTGTGTGTGTGTGTGTGTGTGTTTTTTTTTTTCGTGCGTTTTTCTTTTTCTGATTTCTAGTCTCAAAATGACAACTTGGGGTACGAGTTACTTTGGATGTGAATGCGAAATTGTCAATCGGTCCAGAAGCGTGCGCTAAGCTAACGCTTGCTTTGGTCCATGCATGCTCTTCCTCGTCCTCCCCTCCTCCTAGCCCTTCCCCCGAAATAGGCATCATAACCATGTGGAAGCCGCAATGCTCTGTGCTTTCAAATAGGAATTTGCTAGAGTATTCTTCATCGACATTGGATGAATGAGGTACAAGGATATATTATCCTGTAAGCCTTCGTGCGATACTGCCATGCAACAACTCACGCGCCTAATAAAGCGGGACGCTCAATTGGCTCCTTGAGCTTCATAGAGTCCAATGGGGCGGAGGCTGGAGGAATGTTCCATGCATGTGCGTTGAACAAGAGGCAGAAGAAAAAAAAATCCAGGTCAAGTAGCCACGGTCAGAACAGCCCGGCTTTGTGCTGTGTGGCAGCATTGGGCCCCCATCTAAGCCAAATCTCGTTTCCGTGGGGGTTAGAAGGAGAGCTAGAACCAGGTCTTAGCGCCTTTTGTTTTTCTCTCTCTTATACCAGTAGTCAGTCACTGGCAATCTAGGGGGGCAAAAAGAAAACAGGAGGAGAAAAAAGGACATCGTAGGCTCTGACCAGGATGAACACGCAACTCGCCGCCACAAGTTGGTCAACAACGTAGACCGGAATCCCAGACGCTAACTCAGCATTCGGTTTCGTTTGAGCATTGAGCACCGCCCAGCCCAGGCGGCGCTGTGGTGTTGACGCTCTACTGTCTAGTAGCTCAATGTTAGCGTCCTTGATGTCGTTCTTGAACGAACCACTTGGTCTGCATCGCAACTAGCATGTTTGACTAGGCTTCGTTCCCAAGTTGCTACGTGGTATGTCGCGCCTCTGCTCCCCATCGAGACAATTGGCCTCTCTGCTCTGTGGATCCTATTCCTGTCCTGGTTGATGAGAGATTGTTTGAGTTGTCTTGATAGCGAGTGGCATTCGCATTCGGCGTCGGGCGACTTCTTAACTGGGATAGGTGAGACAGACGGCGCCAAGGCAGCGTGCGAATTCTCGGACTTGAAGGCCGAGAGATGGCATCAGGGTGCATGTCTCGAAACTGAGGGATGATGATGATGATGATGCAGCAACGGTGTGGCCCCTCGGCCTACAACTTACTACCAGCTGCCGACCAGCTGCACAACTTGTACACTTGGCGGCAGACGGCGGACGGCGGACAGACGTGCATTCTGCGCGTCAGCTGCAATCAATTGCCAATGAATTCCAATCATGATTGACTGCGAGGCACTAGAATGCTTCTCTTTTCGAACATCTGCTGTCTCGGAAAAGGCACTCGTGATAACCAGACCCCGTCCCGTCCTCCTTACATCAGAACTCAGTGTCCAGTGACCAGTGCCCAGTGCCCAGTCAGTGCCTGCTGCTGCGCAGTGTGCCTCAAGTGCCTAGTACATAGTCATGCTTCGAGTCACCTGGTGCGTTTCGCAGTCGACATTTCCCGAGCCTTCTCCCCTGGTTTTTTTTTTTTTTTTGTTTTTTCTTTTTGGTCCAGTCTGTTTTAGCTGCCTAGGACGGATGGCCGCCGTTGCATCTTGCCGAGTCACTGCACCAGAGTGCCATCAGCTAATCAGAGATCCAGATACCCTTGAAGGGGGCATGGCGTGTTCCCATCCTCTATCCAGCCTCGGCCGCAAACAAGGACGTCACGGGGCACCAAGGCATCGAAGCATGTCGAGGTCATCAGCCGATCAGACGACAGGCCCCGGTGTGAGGCATTGCCAATTGGTCCACGGTGGCTAGGTCTGGGCAGGTTTCCCGGTCCCTGTCTCGTCGATGAGGTACCTACCTGGGGTTTCTCCCTGGTCTATACCAGTCACTTTGGTCTTGACCCTGCAATCAGGAGGCCGCCTTGACGCAACGAGATGATGCCAGGAAAGGGGGGGGGGGGGGGTCACACCCGTGGCTTGTTGTCGCTTTCGAAGCGCGCCCGACGGTGTCTTCTCTCCTCTGCATGCTGCGGAGCAGAGACCTCCGGGGTCCGGTGATGATGTACTAGTAGTCCTAGTAGTCCTAGTAGTTGCACCATTGCCACGCATTCTCGCAGCACTAGACTAGTTCAAACGGTTTTTCTCCAAAATTCCTGAACAGTGAGTGCCATGGCATGTGGTCGGCCGGTCGAGTGCGAAAGTGCGAACATGAGATGATGCACTGTTCGGTGGCTTCCATTGGTTCCCATATCTGTAAGAGGCCCCGAAACGACGAGAAGCGGGTTCGCCTGAGAGACAGGTTACGTTCCCGCTACCTGCTCAGGGCGGGGAGATACCTGCCACCGCCATGCAGACTAATGGCCGGGCATGTCACTTCAATGGCAGCATCTGGCAGCCGTTTTGTACTAGTACCTAACATCCTTGGCACACTGTGGCACGCGCGCACGCACGCACATCCTGTATCCTGTACACGTAGTATGGGCAGGTGCGTGTGTGTATGGGTATGGGCAGCAGTATGGGCAGGTATGCGGAACGTGCCTGCCCTCGATGTATCTCAATCTCAGCTTGCTTGCACTTATCTTGCTAGTTCCCTGCTAGCGACAAATCGAGCTCCTTTTCTTTTCCACCTTGTCGGCGAGATTTCCCGCTTGCTTGCTTGCTCACTCACTCGCTCAGCGCTGGATTGGCTTCGGCTTCAAAATCCTAGCCCCCGATTTGCTTTTGCCACTACTGGACGTTGCCCCTCACCGTCCCGATTTGCCACGGCTGCTGGCCCGAGTACCTTGCCATGGGGACACATTGGGGGGAGGGTCCTTCGGTCATGGCTCGTCATCGAGTACGATCTTGCCATGGCTCCTCGCCTTTATTGTCTTTGGTATTGTCTTCGCTATTGTCGATTTCAGAGCCGTGGGCTCATTTCCCGGGCAACCCTCGCCCACATGGCTGTCCCTCTGGTTGACTTGGCCGAACCATGATTGCGCCACAGCCCCCCTCCGGGACTAATCTCGTGGTCCTGATAGGAAGCGTCCTGGCAACCGACGAGAGGCAGCCGCTCACCATCGCATTTTTTACGCGTCGCTCAGGCGCTGCCGGCCAGCTCATGTCCTCGTATGGAGCGGTCAAGACCAAGACCGCGAAATTCGGCCGAGATGCAATACATGAAGACATTCTAGGCAGGTTCTCGTCTGCATTCGTTGCTCAAAATATCAATATTCGACCCCCATGTTCTGCGGGGGGCCCTGTCGAGCAAGAGCCATATTTTAATCAAGGCCGAGTATCGAATGTTGCATGTAGTAGGTATTCGCAGGCTTCTTCTAGCCGGTCATGTATTGCTTTGAGCATACAAACAAGCAGATTATTTTGGCTGTTTCATTTGCCCTGTCCAGCTAGAGCGCCACATGTAGCAAAATTCAAAGTGCACTTGACATTAGCTTAGGGTTCCACAGAAAGGACCCCCTGCTTCGTTCTATCTCCTTTTATTTCCTCGTTTTCGCATTTGCTTTCTAAAAGGATGGATATCAGATGTAGAGCTGATCGGTTTGAAATAGTTCTCCAAGGCGATTTGTGACGAGATGCCACAAGAGTGAACTTCCGCTTCGATGCCGGCATCAACGCATCATTATCTAAAGAAAATACATACCAGAGTACATAGACGCAGGAATATGACGGGGTAGGATTGACGATTTGGGACAAGGACTGCTACGTAGTACATGGTGCTCCCGGGCAAGTCTTCCCGCAAAACAACTCATCCCCGGAAGTCCGAGGGAAAAAGCATACAATCTACAGCCACGTTGAAGGGGCGTCTTTTCTCTTGTACCAAGAAGAAAAAAGAAAGGGGAAAAAAAAACAACGTCCCCGCCTCTACTCCCAGTTTCTCGCTGCGCAACCCCCTTAGACCCTTTGGCGTTTTGTCCGCATGCATGACGAGACCGAACTCGTCAAGAATATTTAGGTTGCCCACCTAGGACATATATCTTGGCCCACGGTGGTGTAACCTTGCCCCCATGGCAGTATCGAAACCGGGGGAGATTACATGAACGTAGTGCGCCTCTTACTCATTCCCACACACCACCCACCCCATTTCGACTTGTTCTGGCAGAGAGGGGCCCATCTGGCACGCAATCACGCACACGCCCCCCCTTCATACGACGGATACCCTGTCGAGCACCCCTCACCCCCCCCCCCCCCCCCCTTTTCCCCGTCCGTTTTTTCTTTCTTTTCTTTTTATCTTTTTTTTTTCTTTTTTCTTCATTTTTCTTTTTCCTTGAAATCGGGGGTGGGGGTGTCCTGTTGAGTCGAGGTACCTACATGGGCCGCGGCTCTTGCCTGTCTACCAAGCATTACAATGCAGCTGTGCGACTGTAGCTACGTACTGGGTACTACTACGTAGTAGTAGTATGTGACGACTATCCATTACCCGCGTGTCTACCAGGTAGGTACGTACATAGTGGTAGCTTCTGTGGCTCTCAGTCTTGAAAAAAAAAAAAAAAAAGATCTGCACCGCATCTCAACTCCAGTCACCATTTATAAATAAACAACGAGGCCGGACCGTCTGCAATCAAACAGGCCTTGCTCTTCACCTCTCTCTGTCTCTTCACCTCTTCACCTTCTCAACCTTTCATCGATTCCCCGCATGTTCAGCGTACCTGGTCATTATTCATCACTTCGTACTTCTGTTCATCTCTCTGCTCACACAGACAGACGTTGACACAAAACATTACGCGAGGGCCGCACCCACGCACATACACATACACATACACATACACACACACACACACACACACACACACACACACACACACACACACGCACACGCACACGCACACACGCACACACGCACGCATCTGTGCACATAAAAAGGCCCAAATCTCCCTTCCCCAGCGACCTCTTTCGTCGTCTGGAGCAAAAGCTGTTTCACAGTCATGGCCGAGCATCATTCATGCACGAGCAACTCCTGCGAAGCAGATCTCATGACACCCATTTCTTCCTCGTCGGCAGACTCGCCAACCATGCACCAGTATGGCCGGAGACTGATGGGCACTTCCTTGGACGATTATTCTGCCCCGGCAAGCCCAAACGGTCAGGTCCCAACTCCTCCGGGAAGCTCTAGGGCGTACGGTCATTGGAATCACCCTTCATTCGAAATGAACAGCCATCCGAGTGACACCAGCTCGCCCATGCACGCTTCAAGTCATGCTGGGGCCGACTACTACGCCGCGAGCTGGCAAACCCCCATGTCTTCGAGCCTCTATCTAGGCAGCTTCCCCGTGCCTGACTCACACGCAGCCCCCGTCTCTCACGCTGAGTCACCCTACTACGCGATGCCGATGCCCGATCATACCCAGATGGATCACCGTGCTGCTGCTCACCACATGCACATGCCGCCACACCCTCCCCGGGATCTGGGCTGTCAAGTCCCCATGCCTATGCCTCCGCTGCAGGACGTGCAGAGAGGACCGATATACGGCGCCCCGGTTGGCCGCCGCAATTCGCCTATAGTGCCCGTCAAGGAGGAGCAACAGCCTTCCTTCCAGACCATCTCCCCCCCGAATGCTTCTCCCCTCGTGAGCTCAGAGGTTCTGGGAAACAGCCGCATCAAGAAGCGAACCAGCAGAAAGAAGTCCCCGAAGAGTCTGGATTCAGTGAAGGACCGGTTAAAAGACTGCTATGGGCAAGAGGATCCTCCTCTGATCAAGGACAACTGCCCGGAAGAGTACCGCCTCGTCCTCGAGTCCTACTGGGTTCACCGCCACAGGAAGGGCACCGACTTGTGGGACCGCGTCGCGCACGACTGCAGACACGTATTACCGGGGAAGAAGAACGAGGCGCTTCAGATGCAATATAGGCGCGGGCGCTCCAAGTTTTATGAGTGGAAAGCTCTTGATGTAAGTCGGCAATCAAAAAAAAAAAACGACAACTCTCGTGTCCCAAGCAACCGGGACACTCGATACGCTATAAGATTGGCAGTCCCCAATACTGACGTTGGCCGTGCTCATAGGAAGTATATCTGCGCGAGGCTTGCCTGAGTGTCCTTCGGGACATTCACAAGGTTGTTCGTGACAAGTTTCTTGAATTGGGAGGATCTCAGAACATGGGACTCAACGCCATTGACATCAAGGAAAAAATGCGACTAGATGAGGATTGCGCGGCATTTCTCAGGGAGAAGAGCATGGGCGTGATACTTGATCTATGGGATGAAGAGGACAGAGAGAAAAAGAACGCCTCGGCTAGGAATCAGGGCGGCTCTGATAAGTGATTGCTGTGATGGGCCGGCCAAATGTTGTTTTTTTTTTTTTTCTTCTTCTTTTCTTCGGGGAGAAGAGGGTTTTGTGAAGGAAACATGATTTATTTATTTTTTTTATTCATTGAAACCTTTTCGCCAACTCTGGTTTGTATGTTTATTGATTTTATTTCCATGGTTCTTTTTTTTTTTTTTTTTTTTTTGTATATTCCGCAAAAGGCTGTTTTGTTTTTGGCAGTTTTGCTCATGAATACACACACACATCACTTGGACCACGCTTGCTGCTTCTTCTCCCTTTACTAGTGTGTACCTACTACGTAGTATTATGTCGCCAGCACCTTTCCCAAAGGAGAAAGGGATGTGGATGTGGACGTTTATCAGCAAGAAGAAGCGATCTCCGCGGAACTGCGCGGAATTATGCGGAATTATGGCGCAATCGCCAGGCGGCATGTCCTCTTCACAAAGCGATATAAGCCGTGACAGACACAAAACGCAGTTGAGTGGGTTTTTTTTTTTTTTTTTTTTTGTCCTTTGGATCATGTTTTCTGCAACGGATATTATTAGCCGATATTTTTAGCCGCGATGCCCAATTGCGCCTTATACCAAGCCCATCCATGGGGCCATCTGAGGAGAAAGAATGGGTCAGCCGGTTTGGCGTTGCAAGGGAAGAATCTCCACAGGGAAGGAAAACCCGAACGCCCGATGTAATCAATGGGAAGGTTTGCAAGGGGAACGGGAATGTCTGTGCCGAGCGAGAGCTGAACGCGTTATATGTACCTTGTTCTTAGCGCGCGGACGACAAGGGCGAAAGTTGAGACGATGGGCAAATTCAATGCTGTGAATACTGACTGATTCAGGTGGGCTGTTTGTGTACCTGGATAGGTATGGGGGGGGGGGGGGTTCTTTCTTTGTTTTTTCTCTTTTTCTTGTGTGTGTATTTGTGTGTGGGCATCGTCTGGTTTGGATGGATTGGATGTAGAGAAACGAGGCTTTGGATGGAGGGATGGAGGATGAGCCGAGTGAGTGTGTGTGTTTGTTTGTCTGTAAGTTATGTGCTTGCATGTGAGATGGGCGGCGGTACGGAGGCGGATCGTCTTGATGCTCCGCCAGGCACACACACACACATACACAGACACACACATACACACAAAAGGGTGGAGGAAGAGGAGGAGGAGGAGGAGGAGGGGGCCTTGGTCGTGAATATCGGAGTGCCCAGTCCGAGGGCTCAAGCGTTCACAGGTCGCAAAAGAAGCAGAAGCGGTCATGCCCGCTCCCCCTCCCCCCTTTTTTTTTTTTTCCCTCTCCTGTGATTTCCCTGACCGATAGACGCTCGGGGGTTCATTTCGGGGCGTGATGTCGGGGTGATGTCGGGATGCAGAACGACATATTGGCGGCACCAATAAAAAGAGGGCCGTGTGGGGCGGTCATTCTTTTTATCTTACTACTACGTACGTATTAACTGTTCAGGATCGTTTTGCTATTTGCGATGGGGGTTGGTTGTTGCACAGGGTAAGAGCAGTTCCTTCCCCCCCCCCCCCCGGCTCTTGCCTCTGCAACTCTGCACTCACTCTCTCTCTCTCTGCAACTGAAAAGCACTGATCATTTGTTCGTTTTTCCGGTTTGCCCCCCCCCCCCCCTGTCACGTGGTGTGGTCGGCTCATCCTCTGCAGAACTCCGCGATTGGATGACCAGGTTTTGCCGTCCCATGCCCATGCCAATGCCAGGTTTTGCCCATGATGCCCCGTGCTTTCGAAGCGGCCCTTCCTCCAGTCGGGATAAAAAAAAAACAAAAAAACCAATTTCTTCTCTTGAAAATAATAATAGTAGTAATAGTAATAGTAATAAGTGAAGAAGAGAAACACCGTGTGCGTTTTTGCTGACGGCAACATCCGTCTGGCGATGTGGACTGGAGTACTGCCATTCTTCTACTTCTTTTCTACTTCTTCTTCTTCTTGTTGTTGTTCCTTTCTCTCCTCTGACCGTCTTCGCACGCATGCCATGTTAAATGTTAAATAAATAAAAAATCATGTTCAGAGCGGGTCCCCCCCCCCCCCCCCTCCTGAGGACAAAAAAAAAAAAAAAGAAAACAAGAACAAAACAAAAACAAGATAGAGAAAAGAAAAGAAAAAAAAAAACTGGCGTCATCCTCCCTCCCCCGCCTTTGACGAGCGCAATCGACGACGAACACGACAAGATAAGGTATTGCCCATCTCTGGCGTTTCTTTTTTTCTTTTCTTTTTTTTTTTTGGCCTTTTGGGCCGCTGGTTGCATCCTGGCCCCAAGACGTCATCCGACTTTTGTCCGGCAGGGAATAGCTGTGGGTCTATGCGGCTCAATCATGTACCTCGGTACCCAGTACTACTACTACTTTACTACTACTACTTTACTACTACTACTTTACTACCACTACTACTGTACTACTACTACGACTACTAATGTAGGGGTGAGGCTGCGCAACGACGTTAACTCGCTCTCTCGCAGCACGGCTTGTCGGCACTTCGCTCTTCCAAGTTGTTCGATCAGGTCATACCAAGCGCTCGCCCCTTTTTTTCTGTTGACCCATGTCTGTCTCCTGGGGGGGAAAAACCCCCTGGTTGGGGACGGACGGAAGCAGATCGGGAGGGCGGAGGTGGCAACCTGCCAAATCAAGTCGGTCTGTCCGTCCGGTCAATCGACGCGGTGAAAAACTCATCCCATCCATGGGATGGCGAATCCGTATCATGGCACACCGCTTGCGTTGCACGGTCAGTTCCGGGAAATAACGCGGACTATGTCTTGTGTGCTTTCGGCCCTGGCGGCGAAGTCGTGGCAGTTCTTGGGAGCACATCTGCTGTTGGAGCCAGGAAAGAAGGAAGGCGGGAAGTCGGGAAGACGGGAAGGCAGGATCGACTCGGAACAAAGGTGCGTTGCGTCGCAAGAGAGGTTTTGTTCGGCTCTTTTCTTGATGGCATTCTCTTTTACTCACGCTCGTACTCTCTCTCTCTCTCTCTCTCTGTCTCTCTCTCTCTCTCTCTCTCTCTCTCTCTCTCTCTCTCTCTCTCTCTCTCTCTCTCTCTCTCTCTCTCTCTCTCTCTCTCTCTCTCTCTCTCTCTCTTTCTTTCTTTCTTTTTCGCTCGCTCTCACACTCACTCACACCGCCTTCTAATTCGATGGCTACAATGCTGTCCACC
>JABAEC010000221.1:0-15901 GCA_013435705.1 Claviceps paspali
ATAATAATAATAATAATAATAATAATAATAATAATAATAATAATAATAATAATAATAATAATAATAATAATAATAATAATAATAATAATAATAATAATAATAATAATAATAATAATAATAATAATAATAATAATAATAATAATAATAATAATAATAATAATAATAATAATAATAATGATAATAATAATAATAATAATAATAATAATAATAATAATAATAATAATAATAATAATAATAATAATAATAATAATAATAATAATAATAATAATAATAATAATAATAATAATAATAATAATAATAATAATAATAATAATAATAATAATAATAATTTTATTTATTATTTATTTTATTTATTATTGTTACTCTAGATAGGGCTATCTAAGCTCTATATCCTAGAACCTTATCTTCTTAATTATATAGGAAAAACCCTAGTGCAGGGGGGAAAACCTATATACTACTGTAGTTTTGCTGCTGTAGAGCTAGGGTAACTCTAAGCCAGTGCCTTTTATATAGAGATAGTTATATAGCTAGCTAAATAGTAACTAGCTCTACTAGAGAGTGTGTTTTTTAGGGGAATAGGGTTAGTACTAAGTTAGAAAAGCATTAGAATTAGATTATAATCTATAGGGTTCCTATAGGTAGTAGAAAGTAGCTATAGCTAGCTAATAGCTAGCAGCTACCTAATATCTATCTAATAGTTAGCGCTATTATATAATAAGTTATATAACCTATAGGGCTAGGTATCTATATAGAAGACTTCCCCCTAAGTCTTAGACCTCTTTCCTTTTCTCTTTCCTTTAATCCTTCTAATAGTATTAACTTTAGTAAGTATAGGTATTTTATAGCTATAGTAATACTACTATAGTATTATATTATACTAATATATAGTATAGAAAAAGGAAAATTATTATTATACCTTCTAACCCCCTTATTATATAAGGGGTAGGTCTTCTTATTGTCTCTATATTAGGTCTATTACTAATCTATTTCTAGCCTACTAGCTTTTAGCTATAGCTATATTTACTCTATTATACCTAGGTGTGTAATATATAAAAATAATATTATAATATATATAGTAAGTATATTAATATTATACTAGCTATATTCTAATGCTAACTCTAATAGGGATTAATTAGGTGTATTTTACTTATATAGAGTAGAAAAAGATCTATATACTAGTAAGTTTAGTTTTTCTATAGTGTAGTATTAGTTGCTAATTAGTATTATAGTTATATAAATTATTATATTACTGTAAATAGGTTAAAAGGGTAATAAATCTATAGGATATATATACCTTAGGTAATAAAGTTAATATAAGTCTAGTATATTCCTATTATAGTACTAGTATAGAGCTAATCTTTTAAGTAGTTAGGCATTTATAATACTATATAGTATAAGGCAAAATAACTTATTAGGTAATATAAGTATAGAGTAAGGACTATAGAGCCCTATATTAGCACTAATATAGTGTTTAAAGATAAGTTACTATATTAGATATAGTATATAGTATTATTATTATTATTATTGTTACTCTAGATAGGGCTATCTAAGCTCTATATCCTAGAACCTTATCTTCTTAATTATATAGGAAAAACCCTAGTGCAGGGAGGAAAACCTATATACTACTATGGTTTTGCCGCCGTAGAGCTAGGGTGACTCTGAGCCGGTGCCTATTATATAGAGATGGTTGCGCAGCTAGCTAGATAGTAACCAGCTCTACTAGAGAGTGTGTTTTTTAGGGGAATAGGATTAGTGCTAAGTTAGAAAGGCATTAGGACTAGGCTGTAACCTATAGGGTACCTATAGGTAGTAGGGAGTAGCTATAGCTAGCTAATAGCTGGCAGCTGCCTAACACCTATCTAATAGTTAGCACTATTATGTAATAAGTTATATAACCCTTAGGGCTAGGCATCTATATAAGAGACTTCCCTCTAAGTCTTAGACCTCTTTCCTTTTCTCTTTCCTTTAATCCTCCTAATAGTATTAACTTTAGTAAGTATAGTGTATTTTATAGCTATAGTAGTACTGCTATAGTATTATATTATACTAATATATAGTGTAGAAAAAGGAAACTTATTATTATACCTTCTAACCCCCTTATTACATAAGGGGTAAGTCTCCTTATTATCTTTACATTAGGTCTATTGCTAATCTATTTCTAGCCCACTGGCTTTTAGCTGTAGCTATATTTGCCCTATTTTACCTAGGGGCGTAATATACAAAAACAGTATTATAATATATGCAGTAAGTATATTAACATTATACTAGCTATGTGCTAATGCTAACTCTAATAGGGACTGGTTAAGCATGCTTTGCTTATGTAGAGTAGAAAAAGACCTATATGCCGGTGAGTTTGGTTTGTCTATGGTATAGTATTAGTTGCTAATTAGTGTTATAGTTACGCAAATTATTACATTACTATAACTAGGTTAAAAGGGTAATAAACCTATAGGATATATATGCCTTAGGTAATAAAGTTAATGTAAGTCTAGTGTAAGCCTATTATAGTACTAGCATAGGGCTAACTTTTTAAGTAGTTAGGTGTTTATAATACTATATAGCGTAAGGCAAAACAACTTATTAGGCAATATAAGTAAGGAGTAAGAGCTATAAGGCCCTATACTAGCACTAACACAGTATTTAAAGATAAGTTGCTGTATTAGGTGCAGTGTATAGCAGATAGAATTAATAATTTCTATAAGATATACTAGAATATCTATAACCTTTAGCTAGCTATAAAGCAGCTTTAGTATAGTAAGTTAGGGGCAGCTTCTTCTAGTATAGTAGTAGGGGCAGTAGTAGGTAGAGTAGGGGTAGTAGTAAGTAGAGTAAGGGAGGGGGAGGGGGAGAATGTAGATAAGGTGGTTAAATAGTAAGAATATAGTAGTTATAGTAGGGTTTTACACTAGGTGTTTTAAATTGAATTTTAATCTATACTTACTATTAAGTTTCGCCTATAATATTATAATAATAACCTAGTGCTAGTGTATGCCTAGTCTACTACCTATTATTATTATAGGTAAAGTATAAGGTAGAACTAGGGGAGATAGCCTATATAGATAATCTATTTTATAATAGCTATAGCTAGAGCATTAGCATTAGTAGCTAAGTAGACTTTACAGTGGTTCTGCATTAGATACAGCCTAGTATTAATTAGGCGTATATTATTGTATTTATTGTAATTTAGAAGGATATAGTAGTAATCTTTGTTACTACCCTAGTAGCAGTAAACTAGTAAATCTATGTTAGGGATGTAGTAGTGGTAGAGAAATGTGTTTAGCCCTATTTTTTCTGTGTGTATCTAGATAAGGACTATTAATTTGTGCTTAGTAAGGCCTTAGTATAGCTTAATGAATTTAGTGGTAGAGTTGAAAGATAGCTTATATTTAGCTATAGTAGGGTAGGGCTAGCCTCTATATATATTTATAGCAGTATGCTTATAGTGCTATCTATCTTTCTATTCTAGGGCAAGGGCTTTTATTAGTAAGGGTTTGTGGGGATTAGTGTATAATTAAGATGCTAGCAGTGTATACTTAGCTTAGTTAGTAGGTAGGCGGCCTCTCTGCTAGGTCTAGTAATGTTAGAGGTGGTTTACAATTATAGCGTAAGCGTTTTATATTCTATCTACTATACTATTACTTTTAATGTAGTTGTAAAACCTAAGGGAGATTAAGTTAAGGAATAGATTAAGCAAGGCTACTGCTGCTTTGGTTTTAAGTAGGGTCTATAGTATAGCCTTAAAGGCACTAATTATTATATATAGGCATTTATTTTGCTTAGTAATAAAGGTATAGGTAATTTCCCTTGCTTTCCTATTAAGGGGGGTAGGGGTGTGGTGCAATCCTACGCTATAAGTAATAGTGCTCTAAATAACTTACGTATATAGTAGTCTTATATTATATATAGAGCAACCCTATGTTAAGGCTAAAAGCGCTGTAAGTGTAAGTTGCTACTGTAGCAGCTTCTTTTTAACCTTAAGTTAGTAGGTCTTCTATATAAGTTTGTAATATATCTATACCCCTAGGAAGCGGGATTTCTAGATAGGTTATACTATTATAGAGCTAAGGCAGATAGATATTATAATTACTGTATAGCAGTGGGTAAAGTACATAAGCTTGCTCTTTACTAGGTTAAATATAAGGCCTGCCTCTTAGGACTATTGTTAGCAAATGTTCTATATAGACTTAAGTTGCTAATGCATAATATCTAGCGTGCAGCTGTATGTAAGGAGGTTAGTATTGTCTAAGAAGCCTAGCACTAGCGTAGATTATATGTCCTATAGTTTAGTATATAGTAGTGTAATATATAAGAGGAAGAGGATAGGTAAGATAGGGGACCCTTATAGTATCCCTATAGGTATAGATAGGGTACTAATTGTTTTACTATTAAAAAAAATTTATACTATTCTATTAGTAGTAAAGGCGTAGGTCTATGCCACTATCTATATAGGTATCCCTATAGCTATTAATATATACGTTAGCCAGCGGTAGTGGATGGTGTTAAATACAGCGGAAATATTTAGTTATAGGAGCGACGTAGTGCTGCTATAGTGCTAGGCCGCCCTTATAGCCTCTATAAGGATGCTAATAGTAACTTCTATAGAGCGGTTTACCTAGTTTCCTATTTAGAGGTTAGGGAGGGCTCCCCCCTCCTTAATAGTATAGGTAAGCTATACTACTACTACTACTTTAAGGACTTTACTAATAATACTAAGGAGTAAGATTAGGCGCTAAGCTTCTGTATACTATTATTGCTCTAGAGTTTTACTAGGTTTGCATAGTACTATAACTTTAGCTGTCTAGTATAGTACTAGGTAGTAGCTAACCTAGTAGTATATATTTAAGAGGTAGGCAAAGGTATGGGCTAAAGGCTAACTATATACTTTAAGAAAGCCTGCTAGTAGCTTATTAGAACTAGGTGTATTCTAGCTTACAAGACCCTTAATAATCCTATATATTTTATTAGTATTAAAGTAATCTTTATATAGAAACGCTATAGTATTAAGTTAGTGGTTATAGTTGTCTAGAATATTATTAAGGTATGCCTCTAAGTAAGGGAAGAAGTATATAGTAAGGAAGGTAGCTTTCTCTATATAGATAGTAGCTACCTAGGCAAAGGGGCTATTGCCTTAGTAGAGGTTAGGGAGGCGAATCTACTCTAGTAGGAGGCCGCTATAGAGCCGCGCCTATTGTTCTAGTTTCTATAGGTTGCCCCTATAAGTAGTAGCAGCTTATACTACTACTCTCTATAAGCTATAGCATTCTTTATTAATAACTTAGGTTTAGGTTTATACTACCTTAGTAGTAAGTTGCTAATTATTATTAGTGCAGTAAGTGTGCTATCTTTATAGTGTGTATTAGGCATCCTAGGTAGCTTACTTTACTTAGTAGTTCTACTAGGGGTTAGGTCTAGGGCTGCTTTAGGGGCTGCATAGTACTATAGTTTTAGTAATAGCATAAAGTTCTGTTATAATCTAGACTACCTAATCTTTAATTACCTTAGGCGTGTTAAGCGGTGTGTCCTTAGTATTATAGTAGAACTAGGCTGCTGCCTCTATAGTTACTACATCTATCTATATATATAACTATTTAAATATATTAATAGGTGTATAGTTAGTATTCCTAGAGGTACTAATGTAGATAAGCTATAGGATATGGTTGGATTCAGCTAGATATAGTCCGCCTAGGTATTTAATCTAGGTATTCTAGGTAGCCTAGGCATAGTTAATAGTACTACTATGCTTACTATATAAGTGCTATGTAACTTCACCCTATAGTATAGTAAAACTAAGTTGCTACTACTCTACTATTATTAGAAGGGTGTTGCTATCTACTAATATCCTACTAAAGCAGTTCTAGAGGGGGTAATGTTAGTTAAAATCTCTAATAAAGACGCTTTAGATCTATAGTAGTGCTGTAATAAATTTGATTAGGGGGGTTGTCTAGTTAGGTTTGTAATTAGAGGAGTAGATTAAGTATATTTCTATGCCTACTACTGTAATTAAGCACTAGTTTATACCGCTATATATTAACTATGCATTAGTACTAAGTTAGCAGTTAATATATATAGTAGTATAGCTGCCCTAGGTGGCTAGGTAGAAACGCCCTAGGCTAGGGTTTAGTAGGTAGCTATTAATTATCCCTAGTTCTTAGATTACTATTATATTAGTTCTAGGTTAGTATTGTAGCGCTAGGTATATAAGGTAGGTTTTCTTCTATATGTTCTAGTATATAATTTCTATTATATACTAATTATATTGTGTGTTAGGTTATAGTTAGCTTATTTAATCCTACTATAGGTATAGGTAGTGTACTAAGGTATGCTGCTATAGCACCTAGAGTATAGGGAGTATTAGTAGTGCTTAGTTTAGGGCATCTAGTGTATAGTTAGCTAACGCATTTACATAGCAAGGCCTCCCTTAAGAGTAGGTTACTTACCTTATAGCGTCTATTATAGCTTTAGACTTTAGTCTATCCTTTGTTAGTAGTATTAGGTTTAGTAAAGGCTAGGGGATGCGTTAGGTATGCTACGTAGGCGTAGTTCCATTGCTTATTAGCTACGTTGCATAAATAGGACTACGCTGGGTGTAAGCCTATATAGTTAACGCAGCGCTCCTACGTTACGCCTAATAATATAGGGTATAAATTCTCCCTATTAGTATAGCAACTAGTGCTATATTAGCTATAGTATAGTAGTGTATTGTATTTAGTAGAGATGTAGCTAAACTTAAAGCAGTTGTAGTATTAGTATAGGTAGAGTATATTATTATAGGGTTTAGCTTTAAAGATCTTAGCTTTATATATAATACTAGTGTAGTAGAGGCAGTTAGCTGCCTTAACTCTATTAATTCCTATAATAAGTAGTATATAGGTTATAGTACTACATTACTTTTATACTATAATCCTTATAGGGCTAGGTCTATTTATAGCAATAAGGTCTTTTAGAATGTCTTTGCTAGCTTAGTTTTATAAGTAGTATATAGAGAATCCCTTAATAATAATACTAAATGTTTAGTAGTTAAGTATTGTATTTAGTCTAAATATAGTGCAGACCTAGGTTATGTCTTTAGTATATAGTTTAGTAGTGTTATAGAAAGTAATAATAGTATTGCTACTATAGAGGCGCCTTACTGCTATAGTAGTACTAGTTCCTATAGCTCTATTTATAGCTATAACTATCTCTTCTAGGGAGTGGGTTTTAGTATATTCTATAATAGTTAAGCCTCTAATAGTAGTCTTATAGTAGATATAAGGTAGTACTATAATAGTAGTAATATAAGTAGGAGCAGGGGGGGTAGCTACTTAGCTGCTAGCTGTAATATTAGCCTAGCTTAGGGCTAGTGTAGTGCTATTAAATACCTTTTTAATAGTGTTTTCTACTATAGTCTTAAGTTGCTTAGTTATAGTATATATATCTATTAGGGGGAAGGGTGCTAAGGAGGTAAGGGTTTTATATTAGGTGTGTATTGCTGCTGTGTTAGCTATGCAGAGGACAATATTCTACACACTCTCTAGCAGTAAAGCTAATACTATACTAGCTAATTCTTTGTATTTAAGTTTATAATAATCTAGTGGCTGTAAACTTATTAGTAGTAGTGTAGGTATAGTTTAAGGTGCTGTTATAAAGCCTCTGTGTTCTATAAGGGGGTGGTAGTGGCTTTAGGCAAGCCCTCTATAATAGCCACTATTAATATCTATTAGCATTGCTGCGCCTACAGCGCCTACGCTCTAGCTCTAATGCACTATTAGAATCTGGGGTAAATAGGCACGGCGATTCTTTTGTAATGTTTTTTGAACGGTTTTGAGTCGATTTCGCGTCGCTACCGCGGTGCAGAAGAAATCCTCCGATTTTTTTTCAGGGATATAGTATATAGTAGATAGGATTAATAATTTCTATAAGATATACTAGAATATCTATAACCTTTAGCTAGCTATAAAGTAGCTTTAGTATAGTAAGTTAGGGGCAGCTTCTTTTAGTATAGTAGTAGAGGTAGTAGTAAATAGGGTAGTAGTAAAGAAGAGGAAGGGGGAGAATATAGATAAGGTAATTAAATAGTAAGAATATAGTAGTTATAGTAGGGTTTTACACTAAGTGTTTTAAATTAAATTTTAATCTATACTTACTATAGAGTTTTACCTATAATATTATAATAATAATCTAGTGCTAGTGTATACCTAGTCTACTACCTATTATTATTATAGATAAAGTATAAGGTAGAACTAAGGGAGTTAATCTATATAGATAATCTATTTTATAATAGCTATAGCTAGAGTATTAGTATTAGTAGCTAATTAGACTTTATAGTAATTCTATATTAGATATAGCCTAGTATTAATTAATTATATATTATTATATTTATTATAATTTAGAAGGATATAGTAGTAATCTTTATTACTGCCTTAGTAGTAGTAAACTAGTAAATCTATATTAGGGATATAGTAGTAGTAGAGAAATATATTTAGCCTTATTTTTTCTATATATATCTAGATAAGGACTATTAATTTATACTTAGTAAGGCCTTAGTATAGCTTAATAAATTTAGTAGTAGAGTTAAAAGATAGCTTATATTTAGCTATAGTAGGGTAGGGCTAGCCTCTATATATATTTATAGTAGTATACTTATAATACTATTTATCTTTCTATTTTAAGATAAGGGCTTTTATTAGTAAGGGTTTATAGGGATTAGTATATAGTTAAGACATTAGTAGTATATACTTAGCTTAGTTAGTAGGTAGGTAGCCTCTCTACTAGGTCTAGCAATATTAAAGGTAGTTTATAACTATAGTATAAGTGTTTTATATTCTATCTACTATACTATTGCTTTTAATATAGTTATAAAACCTAAGAAAGATTAAGTTAAGGAATAGATTAAGTAGGGCTACTACTACTTTAGTTTTAAGTAGGGTCTATAGTATAGCCTTAAAGGTACTAGTTACTATATATAGGTATTTATTTTACTTAGTAATAAAGGTATAGGCAATCCCCCTTACTTTCCTATTAAGGAGGGTAAGGGTATAGTATAATCCTATACTATAAGTAATAGTACTCTAAATAACTTATATATATAGTAGTCTTATATTATATATAGAGTAACCCTATATTAAAGCTAAAAGCGCTATAAGTATAAGTTACTATTATAGTAGCTTCTTTTTAACCTTAAGTTAGTAGGTCTTCTATATAAGTTTATAATATATCTATACCCTTAGGAAGTAGGATTTCTAGATAGGTTATACTATTATAAAGCTAAGGCAGATAGGTATTGTAATTACTATATAATAGTAGATAAAGTATATAAGCTTACTCTTTACTAGGTTAAATATAAGGCCTACCTCTTAGGACTATTATTAGTAAATATTCTACGTAGACTTAAGTTACTAATATATAATGTCTAGTATATAGCTATATATAAGGAGGTTAGTATTATTTAAGAAGCCTAGCACTAATGTAGATTATATATTCTATAGTTTAGTGTATAGTAGTATAATATATAAGAGAAAGAGAATAGGTAAGATAGGGAACCCCTATAGTATCTCTATAGGTATAAGTAAAGTACTAATTGTTTTACTATTAAAAAAATTTATACTATTCTATTAGTAGTAAAGGCATAGGTCTATACTACTATCTATATAGGTATTCCTATAGCTATTAATATATATATTAGCTAGCAGTAGTAAATAGTATTAAATATAGTAGAAATATCTAGTTATAGGAGTAATATAGTACTACTATAGTACTAGGCTACTCTTATAGCCTTTATAAGGATGCTAATAGTAACTTCTATAGAGTAGTTTACCTAATTCTCTATTTAAAGGTTAGGAAGGGCTTCCCCCTTCTTAGTAGTATAGGTAAGCTATACTACTACTACTACTTTAAGGACTTTACTAATAATACTAAGGAGTAAGATTAGGCGCTAAGCTTCTATATACTATTATTACTCTAGAGTTTTACTAGGTTTATATAGTACTATAACTTTAGCTATTTAGTATAGTACTAGATAGTAGCTAACTTAGTAGTATATATTTAAAAGATAGATAAGAATATAGGCTAAAGGCTAACTATATACTTTAAGAAAGCCTACTAGTAGTTTATTAAAACTAAGTGCTTTTTAGCTTATAAAACCCTTAATAATCCTATATATTTTATTAGCATTAAAGTAATCTTTATATAAAAATACTATAGTATTAAGTTAGTAGTTATAGTTATCTAAGATATTATTAAGGTATACCTCTAAGTAAGGAAAGAAGTATATAGTAAGAAAGGTAGCTTTCTTTATATAAATAGTAGCTACCTAGATAAAGGGGCTATTACCTTAGTAGAGGTTAGGAAGGTAGATCTATTCTAGTAGAAGGCTGCTATAGAGCTATGCCTATTATTCTAGTTTCTATAGATTACCCCTATAAGTAGTAGTAGCTTATACTATTACTCTCTATAAGTTATAGCATTCTTTATTAATAACTTAGGTTTAGATCTATACTACCTTAGTAGTAAGTTACTAATTATTATTAGTATAGTAAGTATACTATCTTTATAGTATATATTAGGTATTTTAGGTAGCTTACTTTACTTAGTAATTCTACTAAAGGTTAGGTCTAGGGCTGCTTTAGGGGCTGTATAGTACTATAGTTTTAGCAATAGTATAAAGTTCTATTATAATCTAGACTACCTAATCTTTAATTACCTTAGATATATTAAGTAGTATATCCTTAGTATTATAGTAGAACTAAGCTACTACCTCTATAGTTACTATATCTATTTATATATATAACTATTTAAATATATTAATAGGTGTATAGTTAGTATTTCTAGAGGTACTAATATAGATAAGCTATAGAATATAGTTAGATTTAGCTATATATAGTCTACCTAGGTATTTAATCTAGGTATCTTAGGTAGCCTAAGTATAGTTAATAGTACTACTATACTTACTATATAAGTACTATATAACTTTACTCTATAGTATAGTAAGACTAAGTTACTACTACTCTACTATTACTAAAAGAGTATTACTATCTACTAATATTCTACTAAAGTAGTCCTAAAGGGGGTAATATTAGTTAAAATCTCTAATAAAGACGCTTTAGGCCTATAGTAGTACTATAATAAATTTAATTAGAGGGGTTGTCTAATTAGGTTTATAATTAGAGGAGTAGATTAAGTATATTTCTATACCTACTACTATAATTAAGTATTAGTCTATACTACTATATATTAACTATATATTAGTGCTAAGTTAGTGGTTAATATATATAGTAGTATAGCTACCCTAGGTAGCTAGGTAGAAACGCCTTAGGCTAGGGTTTAGTAGATAGCTATTAATTATCTCTAGTTCTTAGATTGCTATTATATTAGTTTTAGATTAGTATTATAATACTAGGTGTATAAGATAGGTTTTCTTCTATATATTCTAGTATATAATTTCTATTATATACTAATTATATTATATATTAGGTTATAGTTAGCTTATTTAATCCTACTATAGATATAGATAGTATACTAAGGTATATTACTATAGCATCTAGAGTATAGGAAGTATTAGTAGTACTTAGTTTAGAGTATCTAATATATAGTTAGCTAATATATTTATATAGTAAGGCCTTTCTTAAGAGTAGGTTGCTTACCTTATAGTATCTATTATAGCTTTAGACTTTAGTCTATCCTTTATTAGTAGTATTAGATTCTATAAAGGCTAGAGAATACATTAGGTATACTATATAGGTGTAGTTCTATTACTTATTAGCTATATTATATAAATAGGACTACACTAGGTATAAACCTATATAGTTAATATAGCATTCCTATATTACGCCTAATAATGTAGGGCATGAATTCTCCCTATTAGTATAGTAACTAATACTATATTAGCTATAGTATAGTAGTGTATTACATCTAGTAGAGATATAGCTAAATTTAAAGTAGTTATAGTATTAGTATAGGTAGAGTATATTATTATAGGGTTTAGCTTTAAAGATCTTAGCTTTATATATAATACTAGTATAGTAAAGGTAGTTAGCTGCCTTAACTCTATTAATTTCTATAATAAGTAGTGTATAGGTTATAGTATTATATTACTTCTATACTATAACCCTTATAGGGCTAGGTTTATTTATAGTAATAAGATCTTTTAGAATATCTTTACTAGCTTAGTTTTATAAATAGTATATAAAGAATCCCTTAATAATAATACTAAAAGTTTAGTAGTTAAGTATTATATTTAATCTAAATGTAATATAGACCTAGATTATATCTTTAGTATATAGTTTAGTAGTATTATAGAAAGTAATAATAATATTACTATTATAAAGGCGCCTTATTACTATAGTAGTATTAGTTCTTATAGCTCTATTTATAGCTATAACTATCTCTTTTAGAGAGTAGGTTTTAATATATTCTATAATAGTTAAGCCTTTAATAGTAGTTTTATAATAGATATAAGATAGTACTATAATAGTAGTAATATAAGTAGGAGTAGAGGGGGTAGCTATTTAGCTACTAGCTATAATATTAGCCTAACTTAAAGCTAATATAGTACTATTAAATGCCTTTTTAATAGTATTTTCTACTATAGTCTTAAGTTACTTAGTTATAGTATATATATCTATTAGGGAGGGGGGTGCTAAGGGGGTAAGGGTTTTGTATTAGGTATGTATTGCTGCTGTATTAGCTATATAGAGAATAATATTCTATACACTCTCTAGCAGTAAAGCTAGTACTATACTAGCTAATTCTTTATATTTAAGTTTATAATAATCTAGTAGCTATAAACTTATTAGTAGTAGTATAGGTGTGGTTTAAGGTACTATTATAAATCCTCTATATTCTATAAGGGGGTAGTAGCAGCTTTAGATAAGCCCTCTATAATAGCTACTATTAATATCTATTAGCATTACTATACCTACAGCGCCTATACTCTAGCTCTAATATACTATTAGAATCTAGGGTAAACAGGCATGGCGATTCTTTTAAGATGTTTTTTGAACGGATTTGAGTCGATTTCGCGTCGCTACCGCGGTGCAGAGGAAATCCCGTCCTTCAATAATAATAATAATAATAATAATAATAAGGTAGGGTATTAGGTACTAGCCTTAGCGCTAGTAAAAATAGGAGGGTATAATAATAAGTAGCTATAATACCTAGATTAGGCCCTACTAGCTAAGTAAATAGTAATATAAGCTTTATATAGAAAATTAGCTTTCTATTTACTCTATAGGTAGAATCTAATTCTACCTCTTAAAGTAGAATTCCTAATTTAGAGATTAATTAATTAGGATAATATTATTAACTTATAAAACCTTTTTAAAGTAAGAATTAGAGTGCTTTAATAATAGGATAATAATATATAGTATACCTAGGAAAGGGTATTTATGTTACAGTCCCAACCGGGAACCTCCATCTTAGGGAGGCCCCCCACATCCAGTGGGGGACATCCCTATAAAAGGGGGTTTCCCCAACTCGTAGGAGAACAATAACTTAATTATAGATATTACTTATCTTACCTTACTCTTACACTTAACTGCCTATACAATTATACACTAGTGTATTCCTCTTCTCTGATAATAAAGTCTTAACAGGTTCTGCGGACTTCCACCTTTTATAACGTATCTCGACGCACGCGCGGATGCCCCCTAAGTTGTGTGTCGACTGGAGCCGATAATACAGCGGCTTCAGCACGTAACAATTTAACTTTTATAAGCTATTAGCGCTTTATATAGATAAGAATTAAGCTAGTAGTTATTAGAAAGATACTTTACTACTAGGGGACCTTATCTTAGTATATAATATTTAGAGATTAATTACTATATTATCTAATTAGAAGCTAGTAATATAGTAGAATAGGTTATTCTATATATATAGCTAGGCGCTAGTAATAGGTATATACTATTTATATATACTAGATAGAGTTATCTTTAATAAAATAATATCTAGAGATTATATTAAGAAGTTTAAGAAGGATATAGAGAAATAATAGATATTATGAGCTAATCTATAGTTATATATACAACCTTTAAATAGACTAAAAAGTATACTATATAAAGAAGACCTATAATACTTATATCTAATAAATTTAATTTATAAAATATTAGATTAAATAGTTAATAAAAATATAGATATAATATATAGTAGAGAAGCTATAGAAAAAGGAGTTAGGAAGGTGCTAATACTAATATAATAATTCCTACTATACTTACTTAAAGTATAACTACCTAGATTATTAGCTAAATACTAAAAAGAGTTTATAGTACTATATATCTTATTTAATTACCTATAGGTAGATTAAATAATAGAGTTACTTTCTTTCTAAAGACTACCCTTATATTTAGATAATTATAGTAGAAAGAAGATTAAAGAGTATAACTCTTCTTTATAATATATATTACTTTTTAATAAAGATAATAATAATAGATATATAAGGTTTTGCATTAGGAGTTATAATTAATTTTAAGAGATTAAATAATTTATTCTATATTTTTAGATTTATAGAAGATAAACTTAAATATCTAGGTACTAATATAATTTACTTACCTAGATTTTTTATATAATATATATATAGATTAGAAAACGTTTTTATACTTAGTGTAGCTACTTAATTAACTTTAGTATCTAAAAGACCCTAATAGCCCTTTTATAGCTTTATTCCTTAATTCTAAATATAATAATAGGTAACTTCCCCCTAAAAAGAATCCTATAGTATTCTAGCTACTATATAAAGTATAAGAAATCCTAACTATAATAATTAACTAGAAAAAAGGAGGTAGATAATTATAGAGTAAATAAGGAGTGTTATTATCTAGCTCTCTATACTAGCTAAAGCTCTCTATTTTAGGCGTCTATACTTTACTATAGAATACTATAAACCTAGCTTAGATCTTATTACTACTCTTAAAATCCTAATAACCCTTAGTATACTACTATTTATAGCTAGAACTATAAGCTTAGTAGATATAGTTAGTATAAGCATTACCCCTTATACTAAATAATAATATATAGCTATAGAAAGGGAAGTATATATATTCCTAGGTAGCTATAACTATTATTATCTACTATTAGGTATAATAGGAATAGAAACTATTATTCTTCTTACTAAATATTATAATAATAAGAGCCTTATAATGCTTAGAATATGCCTCTAAAGCATTAATAAGCTAGCCTTAAGGGTAAGCTAGCTTAGTAGAAATAAATATATAGTTTTTTAGAGTAGAATAAGCCCTCTAAGTTATAAGCTATTAAATAGACTTTAGGCTCTTACTAAGGAAATTATAATAAATATTATAGGTTTAGGTATACTTAAGAAGTTCCTTACTAGTACTATAAGGAGGGTTCTTCTAGATATCTTAGAATGTGATTTTAGTATATACTAGAAGACTATAATAGCCTATATTAATTCTACTATAAGCCTAGAAGATAAATATATAATAGAACTATAAAATAAACTATAGTTAGTAAATAATTAGAAGGGCTTAATAAAGAAAGGAAATCTTACTATATTAGAATAATAGGATAAAGGAAAAAGGGTAGTATAGCCTACCTAAAAGGTTAAGACTATTATAGATAATAAAGTTATAGTTAGATTAGTTAAAGTAACTCTAAAGGTATCTAGGAGCTTATTATAGGGCTTACTAAGAGATATTACTATAATTAGAAGCTTTATAAGGGTATTAATAGATAAAGAGATTAAAGAAAGAAGGAGAAGAGAGAAGAAGGGAGAGAAAAAGTGTTACAGTCCCAACCGGGAACCTCCATTTTAGGAAGGCCCCCCACATCCAGTGGGGGACATCCCTATTATTGAAAATATGGCTTGGTATAGAGTGATTACTAGTAGAGGTAGTGAGGCTCTAGGAGTAATGCTTCTATAAGCAATTATCTTCAGCAGTGGAAGGGCAACGACTTCTAGCAATCTAGAATA
>JABAEC010000222.1:2121-15337 GCA_013435705.1 Claviceps paspali
CAAAGCACGTCGCCCACCCTTGCGCCGCGAACTAGATCACGGCGTGGCGCTCTACAGCCCCCCCCCCCCCCCCCTTTCCCGTTCCAACCAGCTTGCTACATAGCACCTTCCTGCCTACCCCCCCCTGCGTGGCTCCGCCGCCGTCTAGATCTGACCACTCAAGTTGCCATATCCGCCTCAGCTGCTCCTTCCCGTCGCAATGTTTCCCCGCCCCAGTTCTTATGGCGTGTCGGCCGTCTCTGTTGATTTTCCCGCTACCCTACCTTGATACCAATACCACCACACACCACACAGACACACAGACACGCTCTCTCTCTCTCTCTCTCTCTCTCTCTCTCTCTCTCTCTCTCTCTCTCTCTCTCTCTCTCTCTCCCTCCCTCCTTCCTCTCTTGCCCCCCCCCCCCCCCCCCCCCCCCCCCCCCCCCCCCCCCCCCTCTTCTCTCTCTTTACAAACTCGCCCGTCTTGTCTGTCAAACAAGCCATCGCGGCACTGGTTTCACTAGTTCAAAGCCGTTTTTTTACCACCGCTTGGTAGATGCAGTGCAGTTCATGACTGGATGATTTCACCGCGTACAATGAAGCTACGGCAATGGTCGTCCTCCGGCTTGGAACGTCATAGACTAGCGTCACCCCAGCAAGAAATATTGAAACGGACTATGATATAAGCCTTACATATGTTGGGTAGCATAATTCCCTTGATGACGTTTCCCCTCCACAGAATTGCTGCAATGTGTCCCAGGGGCCCTAAGATGTTTTGCCCGGGACATGATTTCCTGGACTTCTTGCTAATCAGGATGAAGGATGTTTGTTTTGTGTAGCGGGTTGGTGACTCCAGCATCTCGCTGAAAAGAGACCAACTTGCTTGGTCTTCCAAACCAGCAAGGTATTGATTGACATATCAATTGTTGCATAGTGTAGCCAGAAGAGTTGCCATGCTCGGAAGCGAATATGCTGTTCCGGCCCCTAGGTCTTATTGGCCAATTTCCATTCATCAGACGCGCTGGAAAAGCCAGTGGCAGAGATTCCAAGAACAATGACGGCGGTCAAACACCAAACTAAACGTCGATTCTCCGCATTTTGAAGGTGGCGTGACCGGGTTCCGCCGACACCGATATTGCGCCAGTTCAGCTCAGACATGGTTATTGCTGCCAGTGTGAACGCCCCTGGCCTCCCACCCGTATGCGTATGATTCCACAGCGTTTTGACAGAAACGCAAAAGCTCAAGGTAGTCAAGGTAGCGAGCCCTGAGCTCCTTTGACCCTGCCAACTTCAGATTTGTCATGTCAGGTTCACGCACACTTGGACGGCATCCCAGCGAGGGCACGAAACCAAGACGTTGAGATGCGTACTAGTTGGTATACTACGTACATCTTGAAATAGCTGAGCCGAAATATAGATACTAGCATGGCTGGCGAGGGTACGCATTCCTAGTTGTACTTTGAGTGAAGTGCAGCTGATACTTGACTACAGTCCCATCCCGTACATTGTACGGACCCTTCCATCCCGTACATTGTACGGACTTGAGCGTTTCGCACTTGGTGGTAGGAAAGAAGCATGGTTTCTTTCTTTCCACACTAGTGACTCGGTCTACCACGAGAACAGGGGATCGATACGGAGGTAAAACAGTTGTACGCGCCTCGAAAGAACTATGGTTTGGAACACGTGTGGAACAGAACTAGGTGCTGTGGTTTGTCAAAGATTGTAGATTGTGCGTCGGGCATGCACGCAACGAAAGACATGATGTATTCCATGACGGAAATTGCAAAAAAAAAAAAAAAAAAAAAGAAAAGAAAAGAAAAGAAAAATATAAAACCACCCGGGATTCATATCGCCGAAACCCCTGCCGGTGCTGGGTTGAGGGAAACGGCCTGCATCAGGAGCAAAGGACGTAGTCGCATTTGTCGTTATAGACAGTCTATCATTTATCTCCAGGCTCATGGATGGGGATTCCATTCTCCCCAGCAGGGCCGGACTTTCGAAAAAGCCAAACACGGCAGACAGCTCAATGTTTGCTGCAGACAGGCCACACATGTGTCAGGGCCGTGGCTTTTACTATACTACGCAGTATGATGAATTCTATTACTACTGGAGCGACTTGGGCGGGGAACGATTGTTTGGCTAAATATCAATGCAAGGGAGAGAAGGGGAGGGGGCGGCGACGGCTGGGGGGGACGATGATGTAGTTAAGCTCAAATTGTATTGGTATTACGGCGTCAAACCCACCATGGGGAAAACAAAAAAGCGAATGATATCACCGCAATTGACTCGCCTAGGGAGATCCACGAGCGTGAATTGAAATTGGGTGGAGCTGCTAAGTGAATGGTTGCTGAATCAGGAACCGGTCAACATGGGGGGGGGGGGGGCTGGCTTATTCGCTGTTCGCCTTCCGGGTCGGCGGCCATGTTTGTGGCTTTTGAAAGGAACGCGTGAGATGAGAGATGTTGAGGTTGGTTTTGTACTTTGTGGCATATGGCATATACACGGTAGATACAGTTGAAGCGGCATTTCAGAGTTTTTTTTTTTTTTGCACTCCATTCTACCATGTTTATTTTTAGTTCCGCCCCCCTTGTTCTATCTGCTCTACAACAAAATCTTCACGACGTATATGTACCATACCAAACCAAACGAGACGAAAAAAAAAAACAAAAAAAAAAAAAAAGGACCCCACGGCCATTAAAGCGGAGAGTCCTCTCATTGTTGGCTTTTTCATCTCTTCTCGGGGTCGTACTAATATACAGGGATACAATAACAAAGTCATCATGTCTACCCTACCAAGACGTACTGGGCCCGCCCATTCCCCAGAGATAGCAAAAAAAAAAAAAAAAAAAGGGTGTGTGCGTGTGTACCTGGTAGGGAAGAAGAAAAAAACACGCCACCCCACCCCCGGCAATGGGAAAGAAAGAAAAAAAAAAAGTGATACATCATATCACTCTAGAACAAACGCCGAAAATGGCCTTGGGTTTGTTGTGCTGGGGGCTTTTTTTTTTTTTTCATTGCAAATCCACTCGCGGGGGGGGGGGGGGCCTGGTCGAGGCGATTGCGCCATGGTATGGGGGTTTGTACGGGAAAGGTTTCTCTCTGGTGGTTTTCTTTTTTCTTTTCTTTTTTTTTTTTGGCTACTTTTTATTTTCCCGGGTCGGATCGGTTGGAAGCGGATAGAAGAGACATGGAAATTCGAGAAGATGAATAAACGAAATGAGAAAAAAAAAACAAAAAAAAAATCAGGACCATTCGGTCGTCTACTACGTAGCATACCCTTTCTTTTTTTTTCCCCTTCCTCTTCCCCCTTCTCTCCCTCCCAGGGCTGCGGAGTTTATGAGGAAGGGGTGGGTGTTCAGTTCAGCGTGGAAATGAGACGAGTGCAGACTATCAAATTCAGGCCTTGTTTGCGAAGGTGGTTGCTGGATGACCCCCCCCCCTGCTCGAGGCTGAATGGGCAATCTTGCTCCAGCGAGCATGGTTCTTTCTGCATTGCGCGCTTCCGCTTCCCCTCGACGACGGACGCCAATATTGTATGAATAGCATAGCAACCGGGTGTTAAGTCAAGGCGATCTGCAGGCCGCGGTGATTGGTTGTGCGACGGGATGATTGGATGATTGGACTGGCGGCGCAGATGAGCAAGAGGGCAAGAGGGCAAAGGGGACAGACAGGAGAAGTACGTAGTGAATCGTCAGGACATCCGAGGTTTGGTTTTTTTTTTTTTTTTTTTTTTTTTGATGTGGTCCCGGGCGGGAGGAGAAACCAAACAAAAGACGGGGTTTTGTTTCTGTTCTGCCTGGTTACTACTACTAAGTACTGTTACTACTACTAGTAGTACTTAGTACTAACCTACTACTACGACTACTAAGTAGTAGTAGTAGTACTTAGTAGTATCAAACAGTACGTATATAGTACCTGCCTAGCCTACTACGTACTACTTCTCCTCCATCGTTGCAGACATTCGCGCTTCCGTTTCGGTAGGGCCATCGTAACCAAGCCTAGACGAGAGAATGGGGAAACCTGGTTGGAAGCGGAGCGGCGATCCGACGACTGACACCATGATATTTTGGGGGAAGGGGGGAGGGGGGAAGGGGGGGGGGGGGGGGTGCCCTTGGGGCGTGTGACGATGTCATGACGATGGGGGTTTCTTTTCTTTTTCTTTTTTTTTTCTGTTCCCCTTCGCCTTCTTCCCCTCCCCCCTTCCATCTGTGCGTGGTTCAGAGGGTGGGATGGGATGATGATGGGGACAGGCTTGATACGATGGCAACGCATGCGGACGACTCGACGCCATAATAGTAATAACAATAATGATAATAACAGTGGTAGGTGGTACTAATAAATAGATAGACAGGCAAAAATCATGATCGATTTGCGTCAAGGATGTAGACCTGGCGAAATCGGCCCAAACAGATGGTCTGCAAATCGTGAACCCCCCCCCCATGACGGTCATGTGCAGGCAGACGACAGACAAGTGGCTGCCGTTTGCCTCTTGTCACCAGTCCGAGGCTGCTGCTTGCCGCTGCCAAGAAAGCCAAATGAGAGGACGGGCTGGTATGGCTTGACGCTGCTGCACACACACAAACAAGGAGCAGAGAGAAGAGAGAGAGAGAGAGAGAGAGAGAGAGAGAGAGAGAGAGAGGCCGGTTTGGGCATGACGCCGGCCGACGAAAGCTGAGGAGGGGCCGACGTTTGACGGGGACGCCATCAGGGCAGCTTCAGGTTACGGCACGCTCTGGTGGTTACGGCACGAAAGCTTTTCCCGGATTCGGGAGGGAAAGAGGGGGGGGGGGGGGGTGGAAGAGAGGAGGAAGTTGTCGTGTCGTGTCGTGTCGTGTCGTGTCGTCGTCGTCGTCGTTGCAGCTCTCTCGGAAAACGCTTCTGCGCAGAAGAATCGTCATAGGGGCCGAACGGGCTGCAGTCACTTGCAACTTGCACTTGCACACTGCACACGGCTGCACGTTGGAGATTTTTCCGGCCCCCGGCTCCCTGGTCTGCAAGAGGGGGTTCTTTTTTTTTTTTTTTTTTGTCTTCAAGGGGGACGCCGTGCGTGCGTCGAGCGTTGCGTGCAGGGAGACGAACGGTGACCGGTATGGGGTATATTCTTTTTTGTTATGGAAGAAAACAGAAGAGGGTGAACACACACATACACACACACAGACACACAGACACAGACACACACACACGCACGCACGCACGCACGCACGCACTCGGACCACCCGGGTTACGATTTGCGTTCACGAATGCGTGAATTGTTCATTCCCCAGGTCTCAGTCCTGAACGGTTCAGTGCGACGCGACTGGGTAAGGGGGGGGGGGGGGGGGTTTCACCATCCTCGCTCTCGCTCTCTCTCTCGTCGTAGATGCATTTCATTTCATCCCATCTGAATTTTTGTTTTTTTTTTCATTAACAAAAAGAAATCAATAAAACTCCGTGGGTAAAAAAAAAAAAAAAAAAAAAAAAAAAAAAAACCGCCCAATTTCAAAATGAAAATTTCCAGCAAAAAGAGGCAAGACGTTGCGAAATTTGCCGCGCCAAGACCTTTGCAGCCAATCATGCCGATCAAGACGGGAGATTTTGCTTTTTTGGAAAACGGGCCGCTCGATTTTTTTTTTTTTTTTTTTGCTTTGCTTTGCTTTGCTTTGCTAGCTTTGCTTTGCTTCGCTTTGCTTTGCTTACTGGGTTCGTTTCCCTGCCATGCACGACACCATGACGGGTACCAGAACTGGAATGATCCTTGTTGGAGCGGTCCGTGGGTTTCCGGACATGATGGCGTGGTTGAGAATCGGTGGATGGAATCGGATATGAGATTACATGATGTATTGGATGCATTTGACGGATGCATTTGACGGATGCATTTGATCACAATTTGGTTTTTTTTTTTTTTTTTTTTTTTTTTTTAAAAAAAATTATACAAATGCTCGCAAGGGATTGCCCAGTCTTCTTCCCATCTCATCAACGGTGGGCCCTGACCGGCCGAACAGGGGGGGAAGGCAAGCTGAATGAGGCCCTGAAGCCCGCCGCCGCCGCCGCCGCCTCCCACAGGAAGCAAACAATCGTCGGCTGGGCTTCCCCTACTGGTCCGTTCGGCAGGCCGCTTCAGCACGCGCGCAGCCTCAAAAAAAAAAAAAAAAAACGATGCCATCCGAGGCGACACGAACGGGGGTTTTATTTTGACTATTTTGTTTTTGTTTTTTAATTCGCTATCCCTGACGTTGTGGACGACGAGGCCCGTACGGGCTTTTAGCGCAGAATCGAAAATTCCCCGACCGACAACTGACGTGCTGCACGCACACTGCTACTGCTACTACTGTACTACTACTACTGCTGTGGTGCCCACATGCATAGTACTACGTAGAAGTACACGGCTACTACTCCTACGTAGTACTGGTGCATGGAGTAACTCGGTACTCTTGGTGGTGTCTGTACTAGTATGTAGTCGTACCTACACCTACTACTACTAAGTACTAGTAGTAGTAATGCTACACCTACTGTTAGTAAGTACTAAGTACCTACTACTACTACATTGCCGAACCTTCCAGAGCAACCATCCGTCGTACTACCGACCTGTTGCAATCTGTACTTCTGTACTCTGTACTCCGTGCTCTGTAATCCGCACTCCGTCTGTCCGTGTCTGTGCCGCAGAGCCCGTCGGCGCCAAGCCCCGCCGCAAAAGAGACAAAAAACAAAAACCCTGCCGCCGGCCTCTCGCAATCTTCCAATTGTTCCCAATGCCCGCTTTTTCGTGCCTCGCACCAGCTTGCTTGCTTGCTTGCTTGCTTGTTCGATATGTCTTTCTTTCTTTCTTTTTTTTTTTGTCCCGCGTGGCAGTTTGTGCCCTCGCACGGCAGTGAGCGGCCCGGATGGATGGATGGATGGATGGATGGATGGATGGATGGGGGGGGGGAGGAATAGAATAGACACGTTTTTTTCTTTCTTTTTTTTTTTTTTTGTTTTCTTTTTGTCCCCCTCTCTTTCGGTTCTTTCCTCGCGCGCTATCTACCAATCTGGCGCGAATACGCACCGCATCGTAATTGCAGCCAACAACATGATATGCCGTCCACATCCATCCCACATTCTGGTTCTGGCCCGGCCCGCTCGACTCTCGAACTCGGTCCTGCTATGGGCTCGCTTCCGCGTCCCGTGGTCGGTAGGCTTGTTGTTGGCTGGCTGAACAGAGGGCCAGATTGTAATTTGGAAATTAAAAAAAAAATTGAATTTTTTTTATCGTTCCAATACAAATGTCCCAGTGGCTGGGTTTTGTAATACACCCCCCCCCCCCCCCTTTGAACTCGCCAGACTGGTTGGACCACGGCTCGGGCTATGGCTTACGTTGCCTTGCGGCGCCCCCCTTTTATTTAATGCCTTTGCGATTCTCCGTGTTAAAACCACGAGTTGTTTCTTTTTTTTTTCTTTTTTTTTTTCTTTTCCCTTTCTTTCCGTTGTCGTCGTTTGACCATGCCATGTGGCATATAGCAGAGGTGCTTTCGTGCCTTACCATTTATCGTGTCATTGCGCATTAACGTCCAGGAAAAGAAAGAGAAAAAAAAAAAAAAGAAATATGGACGCCGAGGTCGGGGATTACATTTGTTCTTCGGGGACCATTTCTTTTTTTCCTGTTCGTCAAGCAAGATGCGCAGCAGTACGGCATGGTAGATCATGCATGCATGCATGGTACATGCTGCGTGTTGTGTGCGTGGGTTGCATGCATTTTACGTGCCGTGGCACCAACCCTAATGCCCCCCCCCCCCTTTTGTTTTTTTTTTTTTTTTTTTTGTTTTTTTCGTTTTGTTTTTTTCCTCCTCCCCCCTCTCTCCCTGGTTCCGTCTGCCCGTCGTTTATCGGTCGACAGGCCAAAACTGCACCCCCATCCCCTAAAAGCCCCTGGTGGTGCCATCGCATACCATCGCATCCGCAACCGCATCGTGATGTGTACGAATTGGTGACTGTTGCATCCAGCGTCCCGGTATCTGGATGGAAAGCTGTGGGAAGATGAAAAAAAAAGAAAACCCAGAGGGAGAGGGAGAGAGGAAGGAGGGGGGGGCACGACTCGAGTCTGAGAATCCAGGTCCAGATAGGCATCAAAACAAAACAAAACCAAAAAAAAAAAACAAAGCGTTTTAGGCATATATTATCAGTGAGAAGTACGAGGTGGGGAATCACCCAATTCTCCAGGGACCCTATCCGTTACTGGCCTCTTTTTCTGTTGTATATATCAGTATTTTCCTCTTTGGTCTAGCCCCCCCCCCCCCCCCCCAAAACGATAACGAACAAAGCATTGTGACTTTTCTCTTTTCTCTTTTCTTTTTGTTCTTCATTGCTTTGCACCTGTAAAACGCCATTCCCCGGTGGATCGATCCCACGGCCGCCTCCATTTTGGCCCTCCCGAGCAAGCAAGATGCGGCCGGTGGTCGACTTGAAGTGCCGGGTTCCCAGCTGCGTGGTGGCCGCGGATGGACCGCCCTGACGGGAGGCCGCAAAAGCAGCCCTGGTAACTTTTCTTTGCCGCGAAAAAAAAAAAGAAAGCAAAGAGGCAAGAGAGAACAAGAAGAAGAAGAAAAAAAAGAGAAAAAAAGCAAGGGGAGGGGGGACCATGTTTCGGCATGGAGAAAAAAAAAACAAAAAGGTGGAGTTGGCGGTGGGTGGTTCAAGGGAACCATGACATTCTGCTTCGATTCGATTCTTGGTCACGATGTGGTTCAGTCTCTTTACGGGGAAGAAGATCCCGGTCTCTATTGCCTTTTTCTCCGCCGGCCGGGGATCCCCTCCTCGTCTTCGCGGTCTTATCCCGAGTTGGCTGGAAAGACTCATCACCCACCCACCGTTGAAGGACATCAAGGTGGTGGTGGTATTCATGTCTCGTCAGGTACGTGGAGCAAAAGCACCCGACGTTAAGTCGTATTGCAATATCCGGGGTGCTGGGGAGCTTCCGGTGCTTGGGAGCTTCCAAGGTGACTAGTCAGATGTGAGGCGAGGCCCGAAAGAGCAAAGCATACGCGGGGGGGGGGGGGGGGGGAAGGTGGAGGCCATGATGATTTACTCCAACTATACACTATACACTATACCTGCTTCGTCGAGCCACCAACCTTCAGAACTTGTCAGCCCGTTCATCCGGGAATGGGTGTTCACGGCAGCTTCGGACAAATGTCTGTGCATTGTCTTTCTGAAGCACTTGAGTCACATCTGGTTTTTCTTTTCTTCTTCTTTTCTTTCCTTTTTCTTTCTTTCTTTCTTTTTTGTCTTTGTCTTTGTCTCTCCCTTCATCCTTTCTTTCTTCTCTGCTCTCTACACCGATAGCATCGTGCCCCTCTGGCTGGAACCATGACGAAGCAGGTCCTTTGGTGTCTTCTTTTTCTTTCTAGTGTTGCGTTAGCCTCACCAGATTTCGATTTGATCGGTGACCCTTGGAAATAATCTGGGAGTGTAGTTGCCACCGATTCCAGGGCGTGTGTAGTTTTGGTAAGTGATAAAAAAACGACGCCATGCATGCAGGGTCCGTCCGTCCGGTTGCTTACGTCTTTGATGCCCGTGGTAGCAAGCAACGATGCAAAAAAACAAATAAAAAAAAACAAAAATCTAAGACGCATCGCGTCAACACGTCTATCTGGCCTGGCTTCCCTGCGCATACGTCAACGTCTCCGTCGATACGGCTAGCAAGGCACGATCGCCATGGCACAGAATCGTGGCCATGAATACAGCCCGCTGGTCGTGACGACGTCACTCACTGGGGCGATATCCGATCGCCGTAGGGGAGCTGCAAATCCATGTTTCACTTGCTCTAGTTTGTGGTCTTTTTTTTGGTTTTGTCTTTTTTTGCCCCTTCTATTTTTCGAAAGTGAAATCGATTCACGATATCCACCACCGTTTAGTACGGAGTAGATCAGCACTGCCCGGGGCTTTTTCTGCAGTCGAGTCGTCGTGGCTGTACCGGCACCAATGATCAGCGCTGCCTTTCCAGCAGTCGAGGGTCCTTCTCCTCAGTTACGAAACGCCAAGGGACTACAGAGACGAGAGCAGAAGAAAACATGTGGCAGGCACTATGGCTTCGGGGGGGGGGGCAGGACATGATGACCGACGGCGTCGTGCTGTAGCTAGCAACCGCTGTAGCTAGCAACTAATCCGTCGGGCATCGTCTTGCGCTTTGGTGCTTCACTCTTGCTCGGGCACCCGTATCGGTAACAATGGGGTTGGCGGTATGAATAGTGGCAGGGCGTGTGGGAGGGGCTTCAAAGGGGCGTGGCGTGGGAAGGAGGAGGAAGAAGAAGGCGACGGCGAGGAGGAGCCGGCTCTGTGGCAAAAGATGATCGTTTTTTTAGCGTGGCCGAGGGCTGTGGGTTGTGGCACTATGGGTTGTGCCACAGGGCCATAACCCCACAGTGTGCCAATGTGGCCACCGCAATCCGTCGTCCAATGGATTTTTTGGGATTTGGGTTTGGGTTTGGGTTTGGGTTTGGCCTCAAACCCCTAAACCGCAAACCAAGCCATCCCAAAGCCATTCCAAGCCATCCCAAACCATCCAAGAAACCAGGCCCGCCCGCTGCAACGGCAACCGCCAGCCATCCCGGCGTACGCCCATCAGTTCCAACTGGCCCGAAACCTTCAACCCGCCCTGATCCAACACCAAGCTGGCATCGCCTTCGCTAACTCTTGGCCGAGTCACCGATGGATGTGCCGAGCACAACGTCGCTGGCCCGCGTCGGCGCAATAGGATGGTCGTTTTCGTTCTCGTACGAACACTAACTATTGCCGGGATGAACGTTGGACAAACAGTCACTCACGTTGACGTCAAAACTCTGCTTCGGGCAGCGTCAACGTCGCTGGTACGTGCGGCGAGTCGTGAGAATTCAATGGTCGTCGAGGAAAAAAAAAAAAAAAAAACTGCAATGTTTGCGGTCTTTTTTATCATCATCATCATTGAACTCGTACCATCTCCCTCGGATGTGCTAGCGGTGGTTATGATTCTTGCTTCTGACGCAAGATCCATACGTCTTGTCACTTCCGGCCGAGTGAGTATGGCTCATCGACGGTAGGCAACCCCCACGGCGGGGTGCTCGGCAGCTATAATGGTCTGATTTTAGAGCCGTCGTGAAAAAGCTCCGTCCCCGCGTCAGTCAGACTCTTCCGTCGCCTACCCTTACCCCGCCACAGCCAGAGGCTTCTTGCTGGCGCAAGTGGGCTAGCATTGCGCTAACGTGATGCCCGGCAGACACATCCAAGATGTGTATATGTGTGTGTGTGTGCGTGGGAAAGGGAGATGAGGAGGTGTACAGGGTGCGTACAGACGCGTACGATGGCTTTCCGCGCGTCTTGGATACGCTGCTTGCATCTTTGGACCCCTGTTTCTCGCCGGCACTAAGTCCAACGGCGCTGCGTGTAGCACGCCGTTGATAGATGATGCTATATTCAGACCGGCCCGTGGTTGCCCCGGCTAGAGGCGGACCGCCTGTCCCCCGCTCCCGAAGGGATGTTTGAGGAGTCATGGGTTCCATCAACATGGGAATCTCTACCTTTTGGGCCACGGGCACCTGGATGTCACATGTGCGAATTCCCCATCAGTTCACACACGACGCCCAGCGCGCACGGAGCAGATCCATACGGGGAATGCAGATCATGGACGGAGCCGCGGGAGTTTTTTTTTTCTTTTTTCTTTTTTCTTCTTCTTTTTCTTTTTCTTTTTCTTTTTCTTTTTCTTTTTCTCTTTCTCTTTCTCCCCCTTAATACCAAGCCTTTCCCGTTGGGAGCATTGGGCCAGCAAATGTGAAACACAAGAGCCAAGAAACTATGTAGGTTACTCTCTCTCTCTCTCAAAAAAAAAAAAACCTAAACAGCTATTCTCTACGTCTTTGCCACAACTCCAACTCCGATAGTCTACGCCGCATTCGAACAATATCCACCGCCATCGTCCGACAGCTACTCGTCCCTGATGGTCCCTTGATCTCGTTATGGCTTTGTACTCGACGCCGTCTCGGAAATTGGCGCAGATACCAGTGGCTTGGCGGCCATGTTGACAAGAGTTTGACAAGACGACGACTCGCAGCCCCTTTGCTCCATTCTCGCTCATCCGCCCGCGTCTCTCTCTCTCTTTCTCTCTGTTCTTACACCTCTCTCCCCTCTCGCGGACCCTTGAGAACCATCATTTGGACACGTTCACGCCCCCACGCCACCCGTGGAGGAAGTCCTTCCGTCGCCAAACCCGGAGGGGTATTTTTTTACTTTGACTTTGACTTCGACTTTGACTTTGACGAAATCGTGTCTGGTCCCCTCTACTGCCACCCCCCCCCCCCCCCCCCTCCTCTGTACAAAGGAACAATCAACCCGGTGCGCAAGTCCGGCATCTTCTATTTCTTCACAAACGTTCTTGGGAAATCAGCAACATCTCGACGTACCGCGTGTCATTGGGACGTGCAGACGGAGTTAAGCCCACACGCCCTATCTAACCTACTCTCACCTCCATTCGTCGAGAGTTGTCTCCCCCCCCCCCCCAGCCGGACCATAAGAGCCATGTACAATCCGTCTATTTCGGGGACAGCGTCAAGGGAGGAGACGACGCCATCGTCTGTCTCTCGTCGAAGGGGGGGGAGAAAAGCAACTAGTCCACGTTTACGACAGTGCCAGTTTGCACCAGCAATCGCTCGAATACAACCACGGCGCTTGTGCCGTAGCTTCGGCTTTTCGCGACTTCAAAATTTGACATACCCCCCCCCCCCCCTCCCCCCTTCCCCCCCTTTTTTTTTATATCTCGGAGAGGAATGCGGACCACACATGCCCACAACGGTGTGGTGTGATGACGATGCCCGGCCGGATATTGGCAGCTTGGCACAACCATGACGTTTCCTGTCTCCTCCCTGCATCTCCAAACGTGTTCGCAACGGACGAGCACGAACGGTGCTGCTTCTCGATTTTTTTTTTAAAAAAGAAAACGCCACCTTGCAAAGTGTGTTTCGCCTACTACTACGTAGTACGTCCCTGGGAGGGGGGGGGGGGGGGGGACGCCAAACGCCAGATACCACTTGTATCAGCCCAAGTACCGACCAAACCACACACATTCGTTTTTGCCTCTGAGGGAAGAAAAAAAAACCCCAAAGCACGTTGTGTCATATACGTGATTTTGTTTACTACGGTACCCGACATAAGTAGTAGCACCCCCTTTACGATTTTTGACCCACTTTTTTGTCACTGCACAGTGAAGCCCATCGATAAATGTGGGGCAACCTCCGCCACTTACAGGTATTCTAATCAA
>JABAEC010000223.1:0-15253 GCA_013435705.1 Claviceps paspali
GGCAGCTGCGTGCAGAGATCGGCAGCTGCGTGCAGAGATCGGCAGCTGCGTGCAGAGGGGTCTAGGAATCTAGACCAAGGAAGATTGAAGGCAGAAAATAACCTAAAAATAGGATTATTTTAACAAGGCTAACTACAGCGCCTACTAACTTATAGGTAAGACGTTAAAGTAGATTAATACTATATCTAGGTACCTTAAGTTTGTTAACGTATAGGATTAGTTCTAGCAATCTATTGCAGGGGTTTGCCCTACGCCTAGAATAGTATGTTATAGATAATTTGCCTCTATGTTGCCTATGCCCTCCTAACTATTTAATAGGAAAACTATAAGCGTAATGCTATAGAGTAGGACTTCTAGCAATTGCTATATATCTAGCATAGTAATCCCACGTATGTATTATAGGTAGTATTGCTTTAGCAATACTACTAGGTAGTAGAGGCTGTCTTAGGGGATAGTAGTAAGGCTTATAGCCTTACTATAGTAGAGTTCCTTATTAGCCTTCCCTAGGTATAGGGTGTGGTTTCCTTTGTTTTATTCTTTTTAGGTTTAGGTTGTGTTTTTCTTTGCTTTTATTTTAGGTTTGCCTATATTTTATTTGTTTTTCCTTTATTATTAGTGTTTAGCGTTTAGCATTATTTGTTTTTATATTTTCTTATTAGGGTTGCTACCTATACACTCTTTTTATCTTTCCTTTATTTAGGTTTACCTACCTTCTATTTGTTTTTATTTGTTTTCTATATTTAACATCTATATCTTATTAGAGTAATCTTTATAATAATTACTATGTAATAGGCTGGCCCCTATTTCGCTATATATTCGCTAGGTAGTTGTTGCCTTTCCCTAATTTTGTTTAGTAAATGCTGCTACTAGCTTTAGGGTATATACGTCCTTTTAAGCTACCTATTGGTTGTACTTGCTTAGCTAGTCTTTCTATTTTACTAGGTAGAAGGTTCTGTTGCTTATAGTCTTTTTGCCCTTAATTTCCTCTACCTAATATTCCTTATTATTATCCTAGAGGTCTAGTAGGTAGGGTTTTGCTTCCTTTTCCTTCTTATAGGGGTTCTATAGCTCTAGTAGACTAACGTAGAATATATTATAGAGTTATCTATACTTATCTAGAAGCATAAGGTAGTACGCCTACTTCCTAACTACCTAAATTACCTAAAAAGGGCTAATAAAATAGGGGTTTAGCTTGCGTTTTACTTCCTTTACCTAGATGTTTTACACTAATAGTAGGATAAGGTTATTTCTCTTAAATACTTTTAGTATGTATTATCTATTATAGTATTTTACCTATACCTTTATTACTGCTTCCTACGTCTCCTTAAGTTTCTCTTAAAGGTCCTATAGTTTCCTAACCTATACTCCTGCTTTAGGGACTATACCTTTTATAGTAGGGTTATTAGTATATAGGCAAAACTCTAGGTAGTATCCTATAAGTACGTAGTATAGTGCTTATTCTATACTATAATTAACTACATTATTATAGGTAAATTACACTTATTGCAGTAGGTTTGGCTAGTTTAGCTGATTTATATTAATAAAGTACTATAGGTAATGTTCTAGTACTTAGTTTACTTATTCTGTCTATCTATCTATTTATAGGTAGAAGGCTGTAGATAGTCTCTATTTTACTTATAAATAGTAGTATAATTCTAACCAAAACTAGCTAGTAAATACTAACCCTTTGTCTAATACAATCCCCTCTAGGGCGCTATATTATAATTCTACTTTATTATAGAAGACCTTAGTAAGCTCTATAGTATTAATTATAGTAGCTACTAGAATAAAGATAGTATACTTAGTGTATTAGTCTACAATTACTAGTATTATATTAACTTTATCTACTCCTTAGGACGCCCCTAGTAGTCTAGTAATAAAGTCTATTAATAGCTTAGCCTATAGCTAGCTTAGTAGAGATAGTAACTTTAACTAGCTATATAGTTAGTATTATTATGCTACTACCTACTAGTAAGTTACACAGCTAGTAATGTATAAGGATACTATATCCTATATGCTAGGCTAGTAGAACTAGTAATACAATAGCTTTAATATATAGGCAACTCTAAAGTAATTAGCTAGGGGATTATTATAGTATAGCTATAGGAGTTCCCTTTATACTATAGGGTTATTAGAGACTATAACCTTACCTTTATATAAGATAAGGCTATCCTATTAATCCTATTCCCTAGTTTTCCCTTTCTAATTTATAAGTAGTTTATCTTAACTCTTCTAATAGAGGTTATAGTTATGGTTCTAGGCCTCTTAAAGTAACTAGATAAGTAGTCCCTCTATACTAAGGTTGTATAGGCTAGGAGTTACATCTATCTATCTAGCTTTATGTGTAGTTACTAACTATATATATTCTAATAGTGTTAGTAGATTACCTCCTACTATCCCTTTTCTTAGTAGTTCTTCTATAGTTATACAGCCTACTAGGACCTTCTAGTTGTAGGGTGTGTTAGCTACCTATAACCTAGGGTATAATAGTTTATTATCCTCTTCCCTACTTATAGGTATTTCTATAAGGCTAGGTACGTCCTTACTACCTACCTATTACTCCTCTAGTAATTTACTAGATAGCGTCTTTCTGCTCCTCTCCTAATCTATAGGGTCTCTACTCTCTTAAGCAGTATTAATATCTAGCCCCTTAGATTACAGCGCCTTAATTTCTAAGTAACTAACTAGTCTTTTTTACAGCTTTAGTATTAGCTGCTGATTTAAGGGTGCTTTACCTTTATAATTAGGTCTTCTTAATAGTGTATCTACTAGGTTGCTTTTTCCTAGCCTATGCCTAATAAGAAAGTTAAATAGGCTAAGGAATATATACTATTATGCTTACCTTCTATTTAATTTGCTTTATATTATAAATAATTATAGATTATAGTAGTCTAATAGTATCTCTACTAGTTTATCTACCCCTTTAATATAGTATTACTAGTGCTTAAATAACTTAATAATTATATATAGCTCTTAGTCTTCTATATTATAATTACGTTTAGCGTTAGAGAATTTCTAAGACTAGAATATAATAGGGTAATACTATCTATTATTATTAGGTTAGGCTAGGATGCCTACTATTACAAAGGTTAAAGCGTCTATTTTAATTTACACTGGTTGCTTTAGGTTATAGTATATAAGGAGTAGCGCCTTCTAAAAGGCTTATTTTAGCTAATTAAACACTACCTATTCCTTATTACTAAAGTAGAAATTTCCTTTTTTACTATTCTTTCTGCCCTTTATAAGTGCTATAAGCAGTGTAACTATTATTAAGTACTTATAGATAAAGTAGCAATAGAAGTTGTAAAAACTAAGGAAGACCTATATATCCTATAGGTTCCTTAGGTATGCCTATTCCTAGAATATAGCTACCCTTCCTAGGTCTATTATAATACCCTATATTAAGAGTATAAACCCTAGGAATTCTACTAAATCCTAGTAGAAGGCGTACTTAGAGGGTTTAGCATATAGCTCTGCCTCTCTTATTCTCTCTAGAACCTATTTAATATGCTCTATATATAGCATATAGTCTAGTAAAAAGATAAGTATATTATCTAGATACACTATATAGATTATATTAATAAGCCCTTAAAGTGCCTAGTAAATATAGTTCTAGAACGTTGCTAGTGTATTAGTAAGCCTAAACAGCATTATAAGGTACTTAAAGTAACTATATTTTATATAGAATATAGTCTTCTATTCATCCCCTTCCTTAATTTATATATAATAATATATATTCTTAATGTTAATTTTTAAGAAGAACTTTGTGCCTTAGCATTAGTTAAGAAGTTCTAAAATAAGGGGTAGTATATAGTAATTCTTTAGTATAATCTTATTAATACTATAGTAGTCTATATATAGTTGTAGGGAACCATTCTTTTTAGGGATAAATAGGATAGGTGCCTTAGTAGAGCTCTTTAAGTGCTAGATATATTCTTTCTATAAGTTATCTTCTAGATACTTATAGAGTTCTTTAAGTTCTAATTAGGATAGTAAATAAATTAGGCTATATAGGGGGCTTATATTTAGTTATAGGTTAATTAAGTAATTAGTCTCCTTCTATTATAGTAAGATTCCTACCCTATCTACTAAGAAAACGTCCTAATATTCCTAAAACTTATCTAGGATTTAGTCTATATTCTCCTCTTCCTTAGCTATCTCTTTATTATATAGTAGGATAAATCTATCTCTAGAGATATATTCTATAGTAAATACTATTGCCTTATTATGTATCTCCTTCTAGAACTATTAGAGTAGGAGATAGGTAATATCCTTCTACCTTACCTTAAACTACTATTTCTAGTTCTATAAGAAGAGGTATATATAGTAGGCAGCTAGTATATATATACTAATTAGTAGAGGGCTACCCTATATATCTAGGTCCCTATCTATAGTAATCCCTAGAAGGGTAAGGGTCCTGCTTTATCCCTAGGAGTTATATAGTATTGTATAAATTTAATATACTCCTTACTATAGGATAGTAAAACCCTCTACTGCTTATAAGGTTAGTACTAGCGCTATAGTTCTATAGAGGCTATATTGCCTTGCAAATACTACGCTTATAATATCTACTTCTAAGCAGCTGTCTAGATCTATAAAGGTTTTAACAGTGTTTTACCCCCTAATTACGATTGTAACTAGTGTATTAAAATATATGCCTATAGGTATATATATAGGTTTAGCAGCTATATAGGTGCTTACTACTGCTATAAGTCTTTTCCTAACTGTTTTAGCTATAAGTAGTTTATAGCTATATAGCCCTCCTTATTGTAGTTATAGCAGATAATCTTCCTAGGTATGCCCTTATTATTTAGCAACGTAGCTAGGCCTATAGTATTCTTTTTAGCTAGGGTTTAGAATGCTACCCTATAGTTGCCCTACTATAGTGCCTTATGTTATTATCTTAGGGGCTATTTACTTAGCTTTTACTTATAATATAATATTATAGACTCCTATTGTCTTTAGGTAAAGTAGACTACTTCTACCCTAGTTATATTATAAATACTATTCTAGTGTCTTATAAAGGACTATAGAGTAGGTAGAAGCCCTATAAAAAACTAGCTAGCTTATATAGTCTTAGGCTCTTTAGGGAGGAATAGCTTAATTCCCTTAAGATAAGTATTAAAATTATTAAGGTCTTAGTTATTTTACTACTATGCTTTTCTTAGCTTAATCTAAAGTATCTTATATTACTAGGTAGATTTATAAATTAGAGATTAAAACCATTCCTTAAATAGTCTCTATAAATTTTTATATTCTACCTAGCAATTTACTAGCTACTTATATATAAATCTATTCTATTTCTATTAGACTTCCTTAGTAATAAAGTTTAGGGTGTATAGAACCTTTCTTCTATTCTTCTAGAATTTATATAGTTCTCCTAAGAAGGCATGCTTAAGGTTACTAAGCTATATTAGGTAAGCAAAGGGGTTAGTTAGTTGCTAAAGGTATAGGATATTCTAGTAGAATATATTAGGGTCCTCTATATTAAGTAGTTTCTTTAGCTTTTCTATAGATTTATTCTATATAGCTTCCTAAGGGTAGTAATTTAGTTCTATAGGGTTAGTAAATTATTATAGCTTCTACACTATTTTAGCTAGTTTACCCTTTATATATTAATATCTCTAGAATATCTTAAGTTTTTCTTACATCTCTTCTACGTCTACTTCTTAGTCTAGATCCCCTAATTAGAAGGTTAGGGTTACTTCTAAGTAACTATTATTAGAAAGTAAAATTGCCTAGGTAGTAGTAGTAGATTAGGTTCTCCTAGCTAATATATTAAATCTAAAGGGTTTAAGAGAAGCTTTAGAATTATAAGGAGTATAGAACTAGGTAGAGTTAATAGTTAGGTATAGGGTGTATTAAGGAACTAAAGCTTACTTCTTCTAAGGGCTATACTAGGTGTAGCCTCTTTTATAGAGTATGGCGTCTAGGGCGTGCACCCTTAGTGTCTTATAAGCAAGAGGGTGGCTAACTACTGTAGATATATTGGTCCTGCTATAGTATAGTGGGTGTGGGTCTTACGTAAGGTTGTGTGCACTCTATGCACACACCCAGCGCTTATGTAAGGTTGCACGCATCCCATGCGTGCACCTTACAAAACCATCTACGGCCGATAGATATGAGCCAGGGAGAGTTTTTTTTTTCTTTTTCCTGTTTATCAACCGGTTGTGCCGCGTGCCCTTGGTCTTATTGGTCTACGTCCCTGGAGAGTTCAGTAGGAGCTCGCTACGACGTAGTAGTCATCATCATCTGGCGAGGTGATAATAGTAAACGAGGAATAATTGCAATGGAATTGCAAGCCGAATGCATGGATTGTTGCTGTGAATCACTTACACACGTTGCGTGCAAGTGGCAAAAACGCCACTTCTATTTATTGCGCATACGTGGGGGGGGCAGCAGCAGGATTCGCGTGGCTGCTGAGCAATCATTATTCATATGGGCATCGGCCGGCTCGGCATCGGTCCTCTTGTGGGCCTGTGGGATATGTTCTTGCAAATAGAGGCGAATCGGAGATCCGACGTCCAGATAACAGTCTGGACGAGATCAACAAACGAGGGCTCGGCATGATCTTTCAAGGAATATCCACGGGTGTTTTGTCGCCGCGGCGTGTCTTGACAAGTGGAACGCGTTTGTCTTGCGGCATTGTGCGTGCCTGGGGAGTTGACCTCGAGAGCCCTTTATAGACACTGCATGCAACTGTTGCTGCATCACGCATAGCACTTCCGCCACAGATTCTGACAGCAGTGTCCTCGATGTGCTTACGGCCTTCTGGTACAAATTCTGAAGTCCTTAGGGTAGGCGTTGGTCTTGTGCATTTGGCCAGACAAAATACCATGCGGTCCGCTTGCTGTCTCGTGTTCTCGGCCATGTGTCGAGTCTGGTCTACTTTATTGCGGCTGTGCGCTGGAGGAGTAAGCAAATTGCCAGACGGGACCATTCCATTTCGAGTAGATACGAACCAGTCTGGCGAAATCCATTTGCAGCAGCACAGAGATGCAGATGGATTCTGCCCGTCAACAGATGTACCTCGGCCTCTTCAACGGACGCGCGGCTTGTGACTTGTGATTGTGGATTGTGGATTGTGGATTGTGCTGGATGCTGGATGCTGGATGCTGGAAAAGGTGCGTGCCTAAGGCAGCAACTGATCTAGTTGATATCAGCGGATAGGGATGAGACGGCATCAGCCAATCAATCAGACTCATTTTCTCCAAGCGGTCATCGTTATCTGTCTGTCTTATCTGTCACCCAAGATAATATGTTTAGAAATGAGGGGTTCGTAATGTAGAAACTTCACTCATGCAATATCCGACTCATACAACCAATTGCACGCTTTGATTTAGCGCCTCGATCATTACAATTACACAAGCCCTTACTTTTGCAATTGTGAGCCCGGAAGGCTATCAAGTCTGTGTCTTTTCAGAAGAAGAAAAGAAAAAATGTCGCACAACGCCAGGATCGCGAACCAACGCTCCCCTAATGGCTAGTCTCTCCGAGCGTCTAGATGATGGAGTGTCGAATCAAGCCTGCAAATAAGGGATGCATGCACAATCACAAGAAACTTCTTGAAATCAGAGGAGAAGGCTCTGTAATCACATTTCGCTGTGCGCAAGGAGACCTCCTGCAATGGTTCAATCGAAGCGAGAGAATTGACGCTATTTAGAGGCTTTGGAAGAAGAAATCACAAAGTCGAGAGAAAGAGCAACTTGGAAACAAAAAAAAACGCTTTGAAGCGAAACCCTAGCCTTTGCCGCCACTCAAGTGGGTTTATACATACAGGTCTAACGCAGGGGGGATGCTTGAGAGATGTACAGCTTGCATGTGTATGCGAGGAGATGTGTGAGAAAAGTTCATGATTGAACGAACGTACACAGCAAGGTTTGCATTGCAGCTCACGCATTCCGTATGCAGAAAGCGTGAGCTGCAAGCGTTGCTGCATACATTCGTTCAATCATTTATTTCTTTTGCAGATCTCCTCGCACACAAATGCGATCTTTACGTCTCTTCAGCTTCTTCACGTCAAACTGTCTTGCCTCTAGATTCAAATCAGCGCAATCAGGATACGGAAACTATGAGCTGCAACACGTTGCTGCGTACGTTTGTTCGATTATCGCACCCCTGGGAGATGATGCGGAGTCGACCTCGGATTCTGGGCACAACGGCCTCTTTTGGTTCTGTTCGGCCGAGCCTATTTCCACAAAAGTCAATAAAAACCCGTCGCCTGTTGCGTTTCTTATCTACTGCAGCGAGCCGGGCCCAGTTTTTGGGTGGCGCGGCCGCAGGGGGGGGGGGGGCTCATTTCATGCCGAGGCAGGCCTGCTTGATGATTCACGATGGCTCGACTTGTTGCTGCTCAGAGTGACTGGACTGGACGGAGGGGGACGGGGGGCTTTCTTCAGCTGCTGGTCTTCGGGATTCAGTCGAACCTGGTCTACGTACATACCTCAGGTTCCTGTCCCTGGCGCGCACGACGTGTTCCTGAAACTGTCGTGTACACTCACGGGTTCCGGATTGGGGCGACGTTGAGTTGGATGCTGACAGACAGACAGACAGATCCGATCCTGGCCAGGACGAGTTAGCCACTGCGGGTCAAAGATGGGACATGGAATGGGATTCGCGTTTGACAGGAGCCGAAGATAGGAATGAGTCCAGACAACACCCTCTTGTTCAGATAAGTGCTTCTTTCTTGTAAGCCCCAAGCATTCGTTGTGACAGAAAGGTGGACTTGTCCTCCTGCTGCTGCTGTCATGCAGACTCGCTTCCTTTCTTTCTTTTTTTCTAGCTCGCCACATGGCACACAGCATCTCGAGATTGCAGGTCAGACTTGACTCGTCCAACGCAGACCCTGCCGTGTTCCGAAAACCTCAAAAGAAATCTTCTCCATCCCCACCTTTAAAAATTTGTCCATCGCGGCCATAACCTCCAGGGTCTCTTGGTTGTGTTTGTGTGTATATGTATGTGTGCCTTTGTCTTTTTCTTTTTCTTCTTCTTCTTCTTCTTCTTCTTCTTCTTCTTCTTCTTTTCTTCTACTACTATTATTACTACCACCACTACTTCTGCTCACATTTCTGCTTTGCTGCGTTGGAGCCCCATCTCGTCGTGCTTTATAAAGTGAGTCGTGGCTCTTTTTGCGATCAGCACCGACAACAGGACGAGGTGGTCAAATACCAACCTACACATCAACCACTCAAAACTTCCATCTCACATCGTGTCCGGCCTCGGCACCAATTGTCAAAGGGATGGGCTGGGTAGAAAAGACAAATGCCAACGTGGCAAGAAGTCTTGTGGGCAAATGGTTTCGTCTCGACGGCAGTGGTCACGTAGGTGGATTTTTCTCTTTCCCTTTCTTCTATTTGACGAGATGGACATCTCCTTTTTTTTTTTCATTTCGTTTCGTTGCTGTCGGGCGACTGGACTGTCACCCCAATACTGCAATGTACTTGGATCGTTTCACCCTGACACCTTGGTGAAGAAAAAAAAAACCTGCATACCGCAGACAGTGGCGTCAAGTCGTGAAATGCGACATCACGTAATGCTGCGCGTGCACATTCAAGGATGACGGTCTTTTCCCTGAAGGATCATCGCAGAGGCTAATTATCATTCTTTTCTTCTTCTTCTTCTTCTTCTTCTTCTTCTCGTCGGCATACACCAACCACAGCCGAGAGAAAGAAAGGGTTCGTATTTCATGACTGAAATCCGTGCTGGGCTCACCACTTTCTTCGCCATGGCCTACATCATCGCCGTCAATGCATCCATTGTTTCCGACACAGGTGGTACTTGTGTCTGCCCCCATGCCCCTGAGGATTTGACTTGCGACAAGGACCAGTCGTATCTGTTGTGCGTCCAGGACATCAAACAGGATCTTGTTACCGCCACAGCTGCCATTTCCGCCCTGGCCTGCGTCGCGATGGGCGTATTAGCAAATCTGTTCGTGACCCCCTCCGCCCTCCGCCGAAAAAGAAAGGTCACACGAGCTAACCGTTGTACAAGACCAGTTGCTTTGGCGCCGGGAATGGGTATGCTCTCTTCATGTGATCTGAAACGAAGACCTGTCATGATCGTCGGCAAGACCGTGCACACCACACACGTTGGCTGACCTCGTGGATGGAGAACAGGCTTGAATGCTTATTTTGCCTACACTGTTGGTACGTGGCACCGTGCACAGCAACCAACGTGCCGGATTCCAATACACACACACTTCCACCCCCGTCTTTTTTTTTCTTTTTTTTTTTTTTGTGCAACTGAATCAGCTAACCCCTATCTCATCCCTCATCCCCCCTTTCCTCCAGTTGGTCGTCACGGTACTGGACCTGTTCCATATCGAGTCGCCCTCACCGCCATCTTCGTCGAGGGATGGATCTTTCTCGGCCTCGCTGTTCTCGGATTACGGCAGTGGCTGGCGAGGGCGATCCCGCACTCCATCAAGGTTGCCACGGGTGTCGGTATCGGCCTCTACCTGACGCTCATTGGGCTCACCTACAGCGAAGGCATCGGTCTCGTCGTGGGCGCGACGGCGACGCCCGTGGAACTCGCCGGGTGCTCGCCGGGAAACCGTCTGCAGGATGGGACGTGTCCCAGCTGGGACAAGATGCGGTTCCCCGCCATGTGGATCGGCATCTTCTGCGGCGGCATCCTGACGGTGGTGCTGGCCATGTTCCGGTTCAAGGGCGCCATCGTCATGGGCATTCTCCTCGTCAGCGTCATCTCGTGGCCTCGGGCGACGCCCGTGAGCTATTTCCCCCACACCGAGGTCGGCGACGCGCAGTTCGACTTTTTCAAAAAGGTCGTCACCTTCCACCCCATCCGGAAGACGCTCAACGCCCAGGACTGGGACGTTGCCGAATACGGCGGGCAGTTCGGCCTGGCCCTCATCACCTTCCTCTACGTCGACATTCTCGACGCCACGGGCACGCTGTACTCGATGGCGCGGTTCGCGGGCCTCATGGACCCGGCGACGCAGGACTTTGAGGGATCCGCCGTGGCGTACATGGTGGACGCCGTGTGCATCTCCATCGGCGCGCTGTTCGGCGTGCCCCCCGTGACGGCCTTCATCGAGTCCGGCGCCGGTATCTCCGAGGGCGGCAAGACGGGGCTGGCCACGGTGGTGACGGGGCTGTGCTTCTTTGCCGCCGTCTTCTTCGCCCCGATCTTCGCCTCGATCCCGCCGTGGGCGACGGGCTGCGTGCTCGTGCTGGTCGGGTCCATGATGGCCAGCGCCGTGCCGGAAATCAACTGGAAATACATGGGGGATGCGGTCCCGGCCTTCCTGGCCATCTGCCTGATGCCGTTCACGTACTCCATCGCCAACGGCCTGATCGGCGGCATATTCTCCTACATCATCATCAACGGGGCGGTGTGGGCCATCAAGACGGTCTCGCGCGGGCGCCTCGTGCCCTCCAACCTGGACGAGAAGGAGAGCTGGACGTGGCGGATCCCCGGCGGAGTGTTGCCGCCGTGGCTGGTCCGCCTCGCGCATGGTCGGGCTCATTTCTGGAAGGACCAAGAGCGGAGGGCCGACGAGGCGTCGCAGCACAAGCTGAGCTCCGAGGGACGGGCGTCGCAGACTGGGCAGGACGCCGGCAGCGCTGATGGCCGTGAGCTGATGCACGCAAAGAGTTGAAGACACACTTGAGCGTGGAACAGGGGTTTGTCAAATTCATCGGACCATTTCAATTTGAATCGTTATGGAATGGACTCGTTCTCTAGGTTTTCTTTCTCTCTCTCTCTCTCTCTCTCCAACCCGTAGCAAAAAAAAAAAAAAAGACCCGTCTGCAACGTTATCCGTCTGCCAGACGTATTTAAACACCGTCGTGGTGAAGGACGTGACGCGTTTTTATCTTTGGGTGTGTATGTAGTGGGTGTAAATACTGGAAGTTGGTTTTTATTTTGTTTTTCGAGCACATGGCTGCCAAAGACGATAGGTGACATGGTAAAAAACAAAAACGCAAATCTTTCTTTATTTTCATCATTCGTTTTCCACCGCCTTCCCACTCGACATGTTTGTTCTATTCGTGTGTTTGTCTCGTGTTTGTTGGCCGGTCATGTCATCAAAGCGATGTGCTTCAGTTCACTATGGCGCCCACCCCCGTGGGGATGGTCAGCACAACATGATCCGTATTGAATAAACGTCCCAGGGGAACGCAAGCACACGACGAGTAAAGACAAAAGGGAGGACAGAAAGAGGGGAGGCAGCAAAACTCACGCTTGGACCTGATGGCCGACCTTGACGGGCAGATACTCGGCGACGGGCCCCTCGTCTCTCCCCAGCCGGGTCTGCTCCTCCCGCAGGCGCGCGGCCCTCTCGGCCAGGGCCGGCACGGGAGCCAGGTCAAAGTCCGAGTTGAGGTGCCAGAACAGGGTGCTCGAGATGCGCACGAGCGGCCTGCCGGGGGCGTCCCTCTTGCGGCGGGCCAGGGCCTCGAGCGTCTGCTCGTTGACGACGACCTCGTGGTAGCCCGCCTTTATGAGCCCGCCGGTGAGGTGCTCTATCTGCTTGCCCGCCTGGACGAGGAGGTGGCTCCCGGGGGGGATCCTGACGGCGATGCGGTCGCCCGTGTTGCGCGCCCATATGTTTAGGCCCGGGTAGCGGGAGCGGCCGTGGATGGTGAGGAAGTTGAGGTCGGTGTGGAAGCCGGCGAGGATGGTGTCCTTGGCGGCGTGCTTGGTGAGGTCGCTTGCCGTGGGGGCGAGGAGATGGGGGCTGTTTTATGTGTGTATATATATATATATATATTATTTATATTATTATTAGACGCGAGCTGTACTCGTTTTGTTTTCTCTCTGTCATGTACGTCTTCATCCTTGTAAACGTACCCGTATTTGCCGGCGTTGCTAAAGTACTGCGGCGGGAGGTCGAGGCCGATGGCCACCATCTCGGACAGCTTGGAGACGCTTTTTTTTTAGGTTTTGTTTTTCCACAACCCCCGGCCGGATGATTAGTTCCTGCTCTCCAGATGCAAAGAAAGAAAGAAAGAACCTAGAAAATACGGGAGAGAAAGACGTACGCATCCTTCATGCAGCCTCCCCACCTGTCCATGGTGGTCGGCCAACGCGCGCGAATGTCCTCCCGGCCGGGCACGACGTTGGGGGCGTTCAGTCCCGGGAACAGCGTCTCGTAGGGCGGCGGGTCGCCCATGCGCCAGAAGAAGCGGCACTTGGGATCGGGCTGATGGCCGTCGACGTCGAGGGGCCGCTGGCTCGGGTGCAGACGGCGGATGACGTCGAGGCACGGCTCGTCGACGGCGCACTTGGGTCGCTCTGTGCTCTCGAGCGTCACGCCCACCTGGTAGTTGAGCTGGGGGCGCTCGTCGCGCCGCAGAGCCTCGTCGGGCTGCGCGAAGTAGTCCTCGAGGAGGTCGAGGAAGGCGTCGTTGTCCGACGCGCGCACGCGTCCGTCGTGGAGGACGAGCGCACCGTACGTGATGAGCGCCGAGGCCGCCTTGGCGCACTCGGCGCGGACGAGGGCCGTCGGCGCCCGCTCGTCGAGGTACACGTCCAGGTCTATGACGGGGAGGTCCATGGCGGGAAAATGGTATCGGTTTGCATATGTTGTGCGAAGACCCTGAAATCGTCATGCCTCGGCAAACAAACTCAGACTTCACTTTGCGCCGAGAGCCGGGTCTCGGAGCCGGCCGACGACCAAATGTGGAGTTCCGCGGAACAAAAAGTCGAAAAAGCAAAGAACCAGGAACCCAAATCATCCACAACGTTTCATCATCATCATTTTCTTGACGCCACGCATTAAAGACGAATAAGAACAACGAGAAGAAGAAGAAGAAAGAAAGAAAGCTGACTCGACCACTACGAGGACCAGCACATGCAAAGCACAAATCGAGACAGACAGACGTCCTCGGGGAAAATAAAACAAATTATAATAATAAATATTATATAAAAACCAATCGTCCCCGTTGAGAAAAAAAAAATTATACCCGTCTCCTTGCTTCGGGAAACTTCACACTCCCCCCCCCCCCCTTCCCTCTCGTCCAGTCTCCCTGCTAAGCCAACAGCCACGAACCGAAAATGTCTCCGTCTGTTCCTCCGAATCGTCCCCCCTCGACCAATGTCCAACTAGTAGTGCTGTCCTACCAACGCATCCGTGCAGAGAACGCCAATGTCGGCAATCTCAACAGTGCAGCACTTGGGCCCTCTGCCCTCGCGGTTGCAGGAGTGCCAAAAGTCCCATGAGGAGTATGCCTCGCGCGCTATCAGGGGCGGTTAGTCAATTTTTTGTTGTTTTTTTTTTTTTTGAAACATGCAACAACACAAAGGGGGGGAGGGGGAAAGCATACGTGGGAAGCAGCTCAGGTCCGCGATGCCCAGCAAATCCACGCTGCAGCAAGTCGGCACGCTGTACAAGCCCAGCGGGCACAGCTCCTGGAAGCGACGATCAAGCGTGGCCGGCACAGAGGCATCCAGATCGCTCGTGGGCAGGGCCGAGACAGCGCCGGCCAAGAGAGCAATGACGGCGGTGAAGGTCTTCATTTTGATGTTTGGTTGGTTTTGAAGCTGCCTTTGAGGTGAGTGCGTGAGAAAGTGTCGAGAAAGGAGGTGACTGAAGCGTCTGGGAGGAGGTCCTGAGCGAGGAAATAAGTAGGAGAGACGGGAGAAGTAGAACTCGTTGCTGGTCTGCTGTCGATCTGGCTCTATCTTTGCGAGCCGAAGCCTCAGTATTTATACATGGCCTTGCAACGGAACGCGTCGACGATTCTTCCCTCCCGGCCATCCGAAGCCATTTCGAACATCGACGTCGCGTAGCGGCCAGGCGTTGTCTCATCGAAAAGGGAGAGAAAAGAAGAGAAAGGAAAAGAAAACCCCAAACCCCTGATCCCGCTCGTCTCTGTCTCTCGCACCGCGGAACCCATTTGGGAAACCTCGTGCCCTGTGCAATTCACGTCGCAGCTCGGTGAGGCGCAAGACACACACGTCCAGTCCCTCTTCTCTTCTCGGTGTTATCTCTCCTTCTCTCTCCGCTCCACGACGCAGACTCCGTTTTTCTCAACGCAGCTCATCTCGACGAAGTAGACAAGGCAGTAAGTCGATGTCTCTCCCCCGGTGTTTCATCAAGGACCCAAAAAAAAAAAAAAAAAAAAAAAAAAAAAAAAAAAAAAAAAAAAAAGAAAAAAAAAGAAGGAAAAAAAAAAAAAAAAAAAAAAAAAAAAATTATACCCGTCTCCTTGCTTCGGGAAACTTAACACTCCCCCCCCCCCCCTTCCCTCTCGTCCAGTCTCCCTGCTAAGCCAACAGCCACGAACCG
>JABAEC010000224.1:0-15124 GCA_013435705.1 Claviceps paspali
CCCCATTGTCGGCCCCCCCCCCCCCCCCCCCCCTCTCTCTCTCTCTCTCTCTTTATTTTTTCACTTTTTCTTCCCCCCCTTCTTCTTCTCCTTTCTTCTTCGCTGTGCCGTGGTAGGGAGACGGGACGGCACGTAATCGGCAAAAGGCACGATGCAATGCACGACGTGACGAGACGTCTCTTGGCTTTTGTGTGTTACATTGTATCGTGTATCGTGTTATCGTGTACCATGTATCATGTATCATGTATCATGTACCATGTACTGTGTACTATGTATCATGTATCATGTATCATGTATCATGTACTATGTATACGACCCTGGCACACCCTTCTATGCTAGGACTGCTACTGGTTTCCGTGTTATGCCAGGACAGCTATTGGTTTCTCTTCTATGCCACGACTAGCCTTGTCTTGCCATGTATGCAATAGGACGGTGGTGGTGGTGGGTTTAGGGGTAGATACCCGTAAAAGAAGAAGAAGAAGAAGAAGAAGAAGAAGAAGAAGAAGAAGAAAAGAGGGAGGAGGTCATTCCAGCGGCGAAATTTTCGACAAGTCGCGTCCTACGTGTTTTTTTTAATGGTTTTTTTCCCCAACGTGTTCATTTTCATTCATCTATATTCATTTATTTCTATCATCTCTTCCCCCATTTATCTCGCCCCAGCCGAGCAAGGAACCCCGACGCCACGCCCCGTCCTATAATTCCGCCAAAAGAAAAAAAAGAAAAAAAAAGAAAAAAAAAAGAAAACGGAACAAAAAAAAAAAAAAAAACAAAATGATTAAAAAGCAAAAAAAAAAAAAAAAAAACCGTGGTATTGCTACTTGGCCTTGCCCCTTGAAGCCTTGGTTTCCCAAATAACCACCCCAGCTGTACTTTTTCGTCTTCTTTTTTTTTTTACCATGAAACCCCAACCCCCCCCCCCCTCTCTCTCTCTCCTCCCGTAAACAAAAAAAAACATAAAAAAGGAAACAGGAATTAAAAAAAAACAGGGACTAATGACCATCTTTTCGGTTTTTTTTTTTGGTCGTTGCATTGCGCTCACACCCTCCCTCCCTCTTTCCTTGTTGAGTAGAACAAAGTTTCCGAGGTACGTGCATGTAACATGTCTATGCTTCTCTTTTTTCCCTCTTATTTTATTTTATTTCAATTGTCCTGCGAAGGCTCTCTCTCGCCTACATACACAGATACGCGACACAGCACACGACACAACACACACGCGCAACACACGCACACACAAAAAAAAAAAAATCAAGGCAGAGATAGACATGGCGTCTCCGTTCGTCATTGGGTTTTTTCTTTCTTTTCCTATCCTGCGAAAGAGGGGGGGGGGTAGGGGCACTAGCAAGACTTAAATTGTGATGACCCGTTTGGAGGGCCGGCGGTTCTAGTCCTGTCGGCATTGGCAGCGAGCAGCAGGCAAGAAGAGAAGCAGGCAGAGTAGACTAGACAGTGGGAATGATAAGTGTGATGTGTGTTTTCTTTTCTTTTCTTTTCTTTTCTTTTCTTTTCTTTTCTTTTCTTTTCTTTTCTTTTCTTTTTTTTCTTTTTTTCTTTTTTTTTTTGCCATCTTCATCTAGACAGAGCAGCAGCGGTGGTGCATAGATAATGCAAACGGCTATGCCTAGAATAAAAAAAGAAAGAAGAGAAGAAAAAAAGAAAAGAAAAGAAAAAAAGAAAAGAAAAGAAAAGAAAAAAAAAACCTGCCTGATGTGTTTTGCGTGTTTGGCAAGGCTTCCTTCTTTCTTCCAACCACTTCATGACTAACTAGTATTGTCATCATTTTTTTTTTTTCATGCACAACGCGTCCCGCCACCGCTCAGGTCCGGTGTGGGAAAGGGGCAATGGGGAGGGCAAGGAAGGGGAGGGTCGGAGTGAAAGCAGGCTTCTTCTTGTCTTAGAATGGAACGAATGCCTGACGTGGTTGCAAGGAAGAATAATATTCCCACGACGTAGGACGTTTCACCAGAGTCGAAAAGGTAACGAACAATACGTCCTTCCCGAACCGGACGTGGCCACAACGGTAACTTGTGCTGTTCCTCCGCTTTGTGTTTTTTATCTATCATGATTATAGTATCATATTATTATTGTATTATCATTCTATCATTTTTTTTTTTTTTACCCATCTTCTTCTTCTGACCCCCCTTGTCGCTCAGGTCAGGGTCCCGGTCCACTGACGCTCAACTCGGCGAGTGGGAAATATCCCTGACAAAAGCTTCGTCAAATCGTGCTCCAGTTTCTCGAGTCATCTGTTACCTTCCTTCTGACCTTCCTACGGTCGGAATCGAGGCTCGACCATGACGGGAGCGCCCACATGAACATGATCTGAAGCGTGCATATGCACAGATTCCCGTCGTCATTGACCTAATGAGCGATGCTACCCAAGGAACCATCCAATCGACGGCCCGCACTCAACGGCCAAGGCTAAACTTTCTTTCTTTTTCTTTCTTTTTCTTTTTTTTTTCTTTCTTTTCTTCTTCTTCATTCTCCCTACTTTACTCGCACATCTGACCATGCCGCCATCATAAACGAGCGTTCAGCACAGAGAGAGAGAGAGAGAGAGAGAGAGAGAGAGAGAGAGAGCTTGGCAAGGGTAAGATCCCCCGCCATCCATCATTCCCCCCTCGATTGCCAATTTGGGATCATGATGGCGAGAGAGATTTGCACGGAGCAAAAAAAGGCATTAGCTCCGAGGTTTCATGCCTGGCTGGCTTGCATATGACAATAGGCGGCGAGGCGCTTTGTTTCAGAAATTCCTGGCCGCCGTTGAGCAGGGGAATAGCCCCAGAATCTGCTACCCCCTTGTCGTTGTTTGACACCTTCAGGACCCGCCAAAGTGACTCGCCCACGAGCCACCCATGACAAACTATCAGACTCCGGACGAGAAAAGAAGAAGAAGGAGAAGGCGAAAAAGAAGAAGGAAAAGAACAAACGGGTGGGGACAACCACTGACTCCTCTTGTCATCCAGCGTCATTGTCAGATCTGCACAATGCACGAGGTTCCATAAAATCTTCTTTTCTTTTCTTTTTTTTCTTTTCTGGAGATTCGTCCCTTGTCGTCAAAGATTGTTCGTGACACTGTCCATTCCATGTCCATGCCACTTTGCGAGCCCGTGCAGCGCGTCGCCTTTCTTGTCTCCATCTGGCATTCAACATGTCCCGAAGCCAACGCCATGCTTCTTCGCATGCTGACGCAGTGCAACAGCGGCTAGAGCGGGCGGACGAAGCCCATCGTAAGCATTTCATCTGTTGTGAAACGGACCAAGCCGGAATATATGTCATCCCATCTGAGACATCTTCCCACTGTACATGTGTCCTTGTCAACATTGTGTAATTCGTGGCCAGCCGGTACATGAAGTGAAGTGGGAAAGTGGCTCGGAAGAGCCAAAGTGAGGCCAGCCCTTGGAGGCCACGGCAGGCATCATCCAGATGGGACCAGACGCAGCCACCACTCTGCGAAGCCCGCATGAGTACGTGGGGGGTTTTTTTCTTTCAATTTTTTTTCTTTCTTTTTCTTTTTTTTTACATAGTATATGGTTTGTTGAAGCATCTCTCAATGTGGCGCCCCCAGTCCGTAGTCCATAGTTGGTAACTCGGTAGTCCATGGGCAAGCCACGGGACCCACGGGTATCACTGAGAACAATGTGGCCATCCACCCATCATCTTGGCAGACGAGTGGCCGAGAAGAAATACGAACCGAGCATGACCTGGCAAGGCAGAAGCAAGCGGCACGGCGACGGTGACGCCGTCTCGACGGTTCAGAAAGGGGCTGACAGGCTGCTGAAACTACCAACGGAGAAATGCCAGCTGCCGGAAGAGATGAACCTCGCACCCTGCCTGCCCTGATGCATCATGTTTGAGAAGGGCCAGTTCCCGGCACCAGTTCCCCAACCACCAACCACCAACCCGCCCAAGGCCAAGATCAAGCACCGTAGTTAGCGCTGGTCTCTGGGGCGGAGGGAGTTACTACGTACATAGTAGTAACAGTAGGCCTCGGCCAGCGAGCCGATCGACCAGAAAAGAAAAAAAGAAAAAAAGATGCGACGGGGACTGGCTGGCTGGCTGGGCCGTGGCGGAAACGGGCTATCAAGGCTGGAGTCGACGCCAAGTGCGTCCAGATGCAGTTGCGTGCCGTGCGAAGGAGGGAAGGGTTGGTGGTGGCCGTCGTGGTGGTGGTGGTGGTGGTGGTGGTGTATGGGGCGAGAGAGAGATGGAGAGAGACAGAGATAGAGCTGTGTAGTTCGAGTCGACGAAGCGTGGCTTGAGCGAACCGTCGGGCCATCCATCTGGCACGCCGGCGACCCCCATCATTTGGATGTCGCGGTGCATCGTCTTCCACCAAATGCGACGACGAGACAAGCAGCACTCTGAGTCCTGACGGTCCGCATCCCCAGAGCCCGCTCCTAGCCAGGCAGGAGAAGCCAAACAAAGTATGCTGATCCGAGATGGGCTTGTCAGGCAAGGCCAAGTCAGGAAGTGTCGGCGTAGGAGCCTCGAGCTATATCGTTACCACGTACGTGTGTGTGTGTGTGTGTGTGTGTGTGTGTGTGCAGTTGCAGAACCGGCCGCTGGTGGTGGGCCCGTGGACCCCGTGGATCCAGTGCTGTGCTGCGCTGCGCTGCTGCTGCTGCTGGAGTGAGCGCTGGAGGAAACACTCTCTTCTCTCCATGTCTTCTCTCCGTGTTTCTTTTCGCGTTGAGGACTGCTCCTCCCACGAGCTTCAGGCTTGCCGTTGTCTGTGCCTTGCAGCAAGTACTACTGCTACTAGTAGTAGTAAATACTGGTAGTAAATACTACTGGTGGTAGTGGTAAGTTAGTCGACACTTTGTTGACACTTGTTAGCAACTGACTGACTGGAACTTGTCCGACAGACTGCAGTGCCCGTCGCCCCGTCCGCCCCATGTGTTTGTGTGTTTGTCAACGGGTCGTTCGTTATCTATTATCCCCCTCGACCTTCCTCTTTTATCACAGGTCATCCCTATCCGTCACTTCTGCCGCTTGTCATGTCTGCCGCCTGCGCTTGCACCTGCACTCACTTGCACCTGCCTACCTCGCACCTGGCAGGAAAATACGTGGTGTCGCGGGCGCTCTTTCCCTCGCTCCCTCTCGCTCCCTCTCGCTCCCTCTCTCTCTTCCTCTCCCTCTCCCTCCCTCTCTCTCTCTGCACCGAGCTTACGTCGTGCACGTCGTGCCTGCCTTGCCTGCCTGCTGCCTTGCCGAGAATTTCACCTGGCCCCGGCTCCATTATCGCATCAGACATCATCTTGACGCCAAATCGTACCTCTTTTTTTTTTCTTTCCCATGCTTTCTTTCCTTATTCCCACAACGTAAACGCCGCGCCAACTTCCCCTGGCCGTCTCTGCGCCGGCGTCGTGGTCGTCGTGGTCGTCGTGGGTCGTCCTGCCTGTTTCACATCGTCCATCTTCCCACATGGACGCTTGCTCGTTGTCTCGCCGGCCTTGACGTCGTCCGGCTTCGTCTCACACCACGCACGCCCTGACGCCCTGGCTGCTGTCCACCACACCCCCCGGCTCGCCCGTCAGGCTGGAGCCGACTCCCTAATCAGGCCATCTTGCTCTTGATTGACAGGACACCTGGTCGACAAGCATCCAGCAGTTCGGTCTCTGCTCCACTCCCACACGGCGTCCGCCCCGGCTGCCCGGCTCTCGACTTGCTCGTCGTCGCCCCCTTTTGGGACCTTCGCGCGTCGTCGTTCTCCTTTGCGCTTCATCGACGCCCGATGCAGGAAACGCCGCCGTGCGAACAGACCGCTGCAGCTACCGATCCAGAGGCCCTGTCCAACAAACTCTGTCTCCTGCCCTAGGGAACCTTGTACCCGGTGCTCTCCACCCTCTCGCTCGCCCTCTCTCTCTCTCACTCACGAGTCTCCCGTACACGTACACTCGTGCTCATACGCTCCTTCCCCCTCTCCCTCTCCGCCTCTCTCTCTCTCTCGCCACGCCCACGCCCACCCTTCCAACCCGACTTCAGCAGCCATGTCTTGATGAGGTTGGCTCGCCCTTATTCGCGGACCCAAACTACCCAAAGCCACTCAAAGCCACCAAGAAGTTAAGAACCATCCAAATCGATCCAGCCGGTACGAGTTACAACCGCCCCCCCCCCCCCCCCCTCTCTCCACCACCCCTCCCTCCCTTTCCCTCCTCCCACCCCACCTTCCTTTCGAGCTGGCTTGACACCTCCAGCTTTGCAACTCGCTCATGTTGCATTCGAATCAATACATTTAAGCATTTTAGCATCCGTTTTCTGTACGCCTCTTTGTCTTGAACCCTTTTCTCTCTTCGTCTTTGACTTGTGTCTTTTTTTTTTTTTTTTTTTCATCCAAGAGGAATATCGCTCCTTTAGCCTCCTCGTCTACCTGCCCTACCCTCTGCCAGCTTTTAAACCATTAAATTGTTTTTTTTTTTCCTGGTCCTTTTGATGTTGACCTTTTTTGCTCTTCATCTCGAAACCGCACGTACACATGCACTTTTCGCAACGGCAATCCTGTCTTGGCTTCTGCTTTTGCGACCTGCTCACTTTCTCCCCTGACCACATGAACTCAACACCTCCTCTCTGCTGGACCTTTTCTAGTTGCACAAAGCTATCATGCTTACTGTGAAGCAGCCAACTACGTACGGCTATAGGTCCGTTCATGATTTGCCAACTCCGCCCTCGACATCACGGCACTCTCCTCCCCCTTTAAGCCAGACGGAGACATTGCACTATCCTTATCCAACAACTTCGCGCAATCGTAGTCCCACAGGCAGCACTCAAGCCATGTCCACGCCTCACCGCGGACTGCCGCCCCCGGCAGCAATGGGTCTTCCTCCTCAACAGGCATCAACATCAGGCGTGCCGCCGACATCTCACCATGGTCATCATCATCACCATCAGCAGCAGCAGCAGCAGCAGCATGCACCGCCGGCGTCCCAGCATCCCCAGAGCCAAGAGCCCTCTTCCACTCATGGTCAGCTGTGGACGACTCTGCCACCACCTCCTCCACAGTGGCATGGATCCGAGGAGTCTATGAAGCACTGGCTGCAGGCCCGGACAGAGGAAGAAAGGACAAGACAGGAAGAGCAGAAGACTAGGCAGGAGGGCCTCCGGCTTGAGCAACGAAGAATAGAAATGGACATGCTGAGAGACTCGATCAGGGCCGGCATCCCTCCACCCATGATCCCCCTGGTGTTTGCCGGAATGGCTTCTGGCGGACTGCCACAGGCTGCTATCGACTGGGCTCAGCAGTTTTTTCCGTCTTCGCAAAGTCAGCACTTGCAGCTCTTGCCGGCTCAGAGACAGCAATCTCCAGATGTTCAGCAGAGGGAAGGCCATGCTCATGGCCAGGGTCAGTATCTCTCGGGGCCAGGCCATCCGCCTCATCCCCCTCCGGGCTCCGGGACGTACGGTTCCTATCCGTCATCGCCGTCGAGACCACGAGGACAGACGGTCAGTGGCGTTGTCGGGCGCCAACTGGTTGGAGGAAATACGCCTGTGCATGCCGGTCAGCCGGGCGGTTCCGTCTCGGTCCCACCATACGGCGGCGCGAGTAATGCGTCTCATATGCATGCGCCTTCGGTGCCTCCTCAAGAAACAAGCCCGAGCCTCTACTTTCACCACTGGCAACCGCCAGCGACGCAATCGGGGAGCAGTGGCTCCAACAGGCCAGGAAGCCCTTCTGGTGCGTCCAGAATAAAGTGAAAGCAAGAGTCGACGTGAAGAGTGCTAACATGAGACCCCCCCCTTCCTTCTTTCTGATTGTGGTGACGATGACGTAGGAGATTTGAGCAGAAAACGCAAAGTCACTGGAACGCAGTCAACAGGAACTCCTGGCGAGCAGAGATTACGATCTCCGCCGCCGTTCATACAGAGCACCTTGTCCAATCCTCCACCTGCTCGAAGAGGTGGACACAAGCGACAGAAGAGCGACGTTTCATGGTATCGACCAGCAGGATACCACAGCATGGAGGAATCAGAACGAGCGCAACCGCCGCCGCCGCCGCCGCCGCCACCGCCGCCGTCGTCATCGTCGGGCATGGCTCCTACTCGGGACATCAAGTCGGATTTCACACACCAAGAAAGATACGTTGGAGAAGCAAGCAGGCACTCTGTATCTACGCTTCTCACTCATGAGGCTTCTGGACAACACTCTCGCGAAGCGTCTTCACGACCTCACTTTGCATCGGCACTCGAAGATGACAGGCAGGTTCCTCGACATCGCGAAGAGGTCGGCTCGCGCCGGGAGAGAGGTTCACCACGGAGGGAATCCGACTAGCCAGATGTGCGTGCATATTCCGATTTTTGTTTTAATACTTAACCATGCAAGCGGCCTTTTCTTCTTTTCTCTACCCCTTTTAACACATTTTTTTCTCCTTCAATTTCTTTTGAAGATATCCCAAGATGCCGTCGACCGGCGTCTAAAAATGTATATGGAAAATTGGTGAGACTGCACAAGCTATTGGTCAGCACCAAACCGGCATTTTCTTCATCTCCTTGTTTCGTATAATTTGGTTTCAAATTTAATTTATTTTCGGCTGTGTTTTTTTTTTTTTTTTTTTTAGTGGGGGGGGGGGGGGACGCTCAGGAGATGAAAAAGTTAAGGATGTATAAAGCAGCAAATCCAGATATTCTGGAATGATTTGAAATGAGCCAATTAGAGGCGCGGCGGCCGTGGAGGGGGGGGGGGGGGGGGTGGTTGAAGGGCAGAATCACTAGTCCCTTGGCAGCCTTTCTGCGGAGGGGTTATGATGAGCAGAAGCCTATATGGATTGGATATATGATGCTTCTTTCCATACTCGTATTTGATGTGGTGGGTGATTTCCTTTTTTGGGAGAGGGGGGCAAAAATATGTTGAAGCCTGTAGAGACGATGATGGCAGTTGGGGCTCTCGTGTCATTTGGTTCTCCTGGGGTTTCACAGCATCAGGCATGTTTATTATATACGTGGTATAACAGCCGAGGCAAGGACTTGGACCTGCCGACAACAAAGAATAATTCCAACATGGATGGAACGAAACATTGATGACTACTACGTAGGCATGTAGTGGGAGGGAGGGTTCTGGTATTATTATTTTTTTTTTGTATTTTTGGATGCTGTGAAGTGAGTAGGTTTGTACATCTTTTTTTTTTGTTTTGTTTCCCTCCCTTCTTAACCATGTGTGCGCACACGCGTGTTGTAGATGATAATGCGTGCGTCATATCCACCAGCAAGAGGGGATTCGCTGACGAGATTGCTTCACACAGACGAGGTGAATTCGCCATGGAGAGGAGCGGGGTAAATCTACGAACGGGATGAAGAAGGGTTATGGAAAAGGGTATTATTTTTATTATGTGTCTTTATTTATGGAGGTGGTGAAGGGGGGGGGGGGGGAAGGCGGTGGGGTATCAATGATTATGAATGTAGGAAGCTTTGATGTCATGTTTTTTTTTTTTTTTTTTTTTTTTTTTTTTTTTTTGAGAAGGGGCCTTTCTTTGTAGACGGGGAGGGAGAAGGGGGTTGAAGTAAGGATGTAAGACGGAACGGGAACCAACCGGACACGGAATTGAAAGATGATGGAGGAAAAAAAAAAGAAAAAAAAAAAAGAAAAAAAAGACTCGACCCCTTTCCATTATGAGTATAAAAAAAACCCCAGTTGGTTTTTTTTTTTCTTTTTTTTTTTCGTTTCGTCTTCACAACTGCAAGCAAAAAGGCAGGCAGGCTCGCTAGGTCCTCCTCCTGCTGCTGCCCAGGTGCGTCTTCCAGGCTGCCCTCGTAACCCTCATCAGCAGGTCCTCGTCCTTGATGGGAACCCACGAGGTAAGCGCCTTCATGGCGTTTTCAAAGTCCGAGTCGAGAATGACCTCGCGCAGCGCCTCGATCAGGGCCGCGCTCGTGGCGTGCAGGACGTCGAGACCGCTTCTCGGCGGGGCGGAGGGGGCCTTCGAGACCGTCTTGGTCGACGAGGCCGTCGAGGGCGGCGGCAGTGGCGACGGTGATGCTTCCCCGCCGGCAAGGTGGTTCTGGGGACGGTTTTGCCCGAGGAGCAGGAAGACGTCCCAGACTCGCAGCTGGGCGGGGAACGGGATGGAGAGGTTGAACAGCGTAAGGTACCACTTTGTGCCATAGGCTGTTGTGTGGATGTCTAGCTCGGCCTGTTGGGGGGGGGGGGGGGAAATGGAAGAGAAAAGAAAGGGGGAGACGGCAAATATTCTCGTCAGCATCGTCCGGACGAAACTCGGATTCGCTATTGTGACCCCCCACACTCCCTCCCCGACTCACACACAAATGTTTTTCTCCACTTACAAGCTTGTCCGAAACGGCCTTGCCGAGCCAGAGCTGGTCGAACTCGCGCAGCGCCGTCATGAGGCCCTGGAAATCGGGCGGGCGGTACAGGCGCTCCAGGCCGCGCAGCTCCCACATGCGCACCAGCATCACAAAGGCCTTCTCCTCGTCGAAGTAGCACAGCAGCGTCGCGGCCAGCGAGGCCATCCCCTGGACGTAGCCCGTCTCGGGAAAGTAGATGGAGAGGGCGTGGAGCACGCGGAACAGCAGCCTCTGGCCCCCGCGGTACCGCCGGCGGAACATGATGTGCCGGCTGATGGTGCGCGGCACGTCGAGGTCGATCTGCGTGTCGTCGGGCGAGCTCCGCTCCTGCAGCTGGTGGAAGTCTCGGATGATATCATCGGCCGGCGGCGAGCCCTTGGATTCCCTGGCCGCCGTGGCCATGAACGACCACCAGGCCGAGGCGCGCCACCGGTCGGGAATGCCCTTCCACGTGCGGTCGACGAGCTTGGGGTTCCGCACGTCAAACTCAAACTCCATCCCCTCTCCTCTCTCGCCCCGGTTGGCCAGCTTGGCCATCTTGCGCCACTTTTCCGACCTCTCCCACTCCTTTCGCTTGAGGGCCTCGGAGATCTTTTCCACCTCGGCCTCCTCGACCGAGTCTTGCAGGTTGGGCGATATGGTCAGCATGTCGCCGGCGTCGTCCATCCACCGGCGATTGCGGTTGTGGGGTAGCAGGTTGCTGGCCTGACGGATGACGGACCGCGAGGAGCGAATCGAGGCAGCCGACCTTGATGAGTTGACCGTGTTGAGGGATCGTGCCGAGAGTTTTCGGCTGGGCACCCTGCCACCGCCGAGCTGGGACGAGAAGCCCATGGGGTCGCGCTTTTGCAGCATGTGGCGCCTTCTAGGGGAGTATTGTGCAGATTTCAATTCGGCCGGTGCGCTGCTCCGCGTCGAGGGCAGCATGGGAGGGAGGATGAAGCCATAGCGGTCCACGTCGGCCCCGTCCACATCCTCCCAATCTTCCAAGCCCCCGGCAAGTTCGTACTCGCGTCGCACCCCATTATCCGGGGAAAGGGAAAAGGAGCTTACAGATCTTGGTCCTGCGAAAGCTGACCCAGGAGTCTCGTCGTGGTCGCTAGATTGAGAGACGAGATCATATACAGTAAATGGTCAGCCAACAAGGATGAAGTGCATCGTGACAATCAGCAAGAACAAGAAGTGATGTGGATAAGAAAAAAAAAAAAAAGAAAAAAGAAGTAAAAAAAAAAAAGAAGTAAAAAAAAAAAAGAAGTAAAAAAAAAAAAGAAGTAAAAAAAAAAAAAAGAAGAAGAAGAAAAAAAAAAAAAAAAAAAAAAAAAAAAAAAAAAAAAGAGGCAGGGGGGAGGGGGGGTTCACTTTCAACAACCAAAACAAGGAAAAAGCATACGAGACTTGGGAGTCCTTCTCTATAGGAACTTCAGGAGTAGGCTCCAGGTGCTCGCAAAAGGAGAACCTGGCGCCGTCTTCCCAGTTGATGGCATCGCCGGTTTCATAGAGAGATCTCACCTTTTGAGATTCTTTTTCGATGTCGGGAGAGAGGACACGGATATCGGGAGGGGACTGATGAGGGAGACGAGGTTGTTGCTGTTGCTGCTTCTTGTCGGCTGAGTGCGATGAAGGCGGTGTGCGCACGGAATCGGCCGCGACGTCGGGGACCATTGTGCCTGAGCTCGACTGCTCTGCGCCGGTTTCGCCGGAGGGGCTCTGAGGCGCCGAGGGCGGCTGCGGCGGCGTGGTGATGGCCTCGCTGGCCGTCGCTGCGTCAGGCCACTGGGGCATGGTGGCGCGTTTGCCGCCAAACATCAAGCTCCCGCGCTTTGAGAATTCGAAACCGGTCATGAAGTCATTGTCGAGCAGGCTCTCGGTGGGGATGGAGATGGCGATGTGGGCAAAGTCGGCGGCCAGGTCGGGAGGAGTAGCGGAGGGGGGGGGGGATGGGGGGGGAGATGAGGAGGAAGCATCGGCGACAGCAGCGGCGGAGCAGGAGAAGGAGGAGGAGGAGGTTGGGGACGCGATCGACGGGTCCCGCAACAGCGGCGCGGACGCGACTGGCTCCATTGGCAATAGTGCCGCTTGTCTAGTCGGATCCGGCGGCTCGGTCGGTTTCCTGCGTCTGAGACGGGGGATGCGCAGGCTAGCGGGCTTCCTGACGGGCTTCGGAGGCGGAGAGGAGAGGACCGTTTGTCGCGATGGCGGCGGCGGCAATGGAGAGGATGCGGATGCGGATGTCGCCGTGGTGCGAGTCGGGGACAGGATGACTCTGCAGTTGTTGCTGGAGCCGAAGCTGGAGATGGTGTTGGGGTCTCTGCTGTTTCTGCCGTTTCTGCTGCTGCTGCTGCTGCTGCTGCTGCTGCTGTTGTTGTTGTTGTTGTCCTTGCCACTGTTTCTGCCGTTGCTGTTGCCGTTGCTGTTGCCGTTGCCGTTCCTGCTGTTGTTATTGCTTTTGGCCCAGGCAGAGTTTGCTGATGCTGCTGTGGTCGTGTGAGAGGCAGGTGCGACCGTGTGGCGCCGCGTCTCCACTTTGCCAAAGCAGCCTTCGTCCTGGTGCTCATCCTTGTGCTCATGGATGGCAGTGGCGTGGCCCGAGTCGCGCTTGCCAGACGACGACCGCAGCGCGGGGTGCTGTTCGCTGGGTGGCGTGGGCGGCAGCACCACCACCACCGCCACGCCAGGGTCCCTCCTGCCGCCCGTGCTCTCTCTGCTCCTGCCCGACGACGACGCCAACGACGACCGCCTCGACGCGCTGGTCGCCCTCGTCGTGCTGCACCGCGAGGGCATCGACCGACTGACCGGCTGCCGCGAGTCCTGCATCCTGGCCGCCTGTCTGACCGGCCGCGGTGGCAGCGGCAGTGGACGCTCTGCCGCCTTTGTCTTTTCGTACCGCAGCCCGACGAGACTGCTGTCGTCTCGGAACAGCAGTTTTCCTCCTCCTCCTCCTCCTCCTCCTCCTCCTCCGCCGCCGCCGCCGCCAGCTGTCGTCGCCATAGAGCCCCTTTGCCAAATCGAGGGAGACCGGGCCGGAAGCATTATCTCAAGTGCATTCAAGAAAAGCGAGGGAAAGAGCCGCTTAAGTATGAAAGGGGGGGGGGGCGAAGCGCAACCGCTACCGGAACGTTGGTGATGTTGAAGCCCACAAGGGGGAGTTGGAAAGGGATTATGGCTGCGCAGGTGAATATATATATGTATCCAGGAGGAGAGGCACTCAGCCCGGAGGGGGCTTGTGTTCTTCTTTATGTCTGTCCTTTGAGCGAGAGGGAACAAGAGAAAATAGGGCGTCCGTTGGACCGTCGTTTCTAATCCCAACGGATTTGTTCAACAAAGGGGGGGGGTCCTTTCCTCTACCCAAAAAAAAGAAAACGGTGCGCTTTTCTTTACTTCGCAAACGTGAGGACTGGCTCCCCGTACGGCAGAGGGGAGGAGACTATAAGAACAAAAAGAAAAAGAGCAACGCCGCTGGCAAAGCAAACACCGGCTGTGCCCAAGCTGGCTAGACACAGGAGCGTGCATGCATGCTGCAGGATTCAACGAGGGTAACGGGAGGGGATGTTCAAGGCGGCAGACGGACCGACAACGCAACGGCGAGGACGAAAATGGTGGGCGCCCGTAGAAGCCATCAGGTTGCCATGTTGCCCCAAAGGGGTCAATGTCGCTCAAGGGCGCCATGACGGAGAAGACGAGGGAACAGGCATGTGTACAGCATGTCCCGAAACGCTCAGCCGGCGGCAGGCGGCCGCGACAAAGCTACGTGGCGGCCGCGCCGTCGGCGACGCAGGGCCCGACATCCGACCCGGTTGGTGATTGGTCGACGAGACGTGCCGCGATAGCCCCACGCGGCGCCTCCCTTGGCCGCCGCCAAACAAGGTTCCCGCCGCGCGCCATTTCCATCCACCCACCCACCGGCCGCCACATCATCGGCCGGACGAAGGGGAAGAAGGACTCTGCGATTTTTATTTTTTTTATTTTTATTTTTTTTTGTATGTGTATGTGTCCGAGCACAGTCGTTGCAGGAGAATATGACACCGTGCGCAGATCGGCGACGGCACGTAGTAGTCAGGGCCCAGCCAACAAACAAACAAACACACACGCACACACACACATGTATACACAACAGTACACAGTACATATGTGGTATTTCCCACCGTGCCACCTTAAGAAAGTAGTACTTAGTAGTAGTACTAGTACTATGTACTAATCAGTTGCCAGCGATCCACGTCAAAAAAGAAATAAAAAGAAAAACAAAAACCACCAAGCGGCATCTCCCGACCCCCATCAAGAAACCCACAAAAAAAAAAAAGAAAAGACAAGAGAAAAAGAAAAAAGAAAGAAAGAAGAAGAGAAACCCCAAAGGTCGCATACGCCGAGGCCAACCCTAGCCCAACGACCTAGCGCGGTGGACACCGAGGAAAACAAAAAAACGTCATCGCACGCGCATCCCCGGCATAGCACGAAGCCCCAACGGACGGAACGGCACATGGACACGTAGGCATAACGAAGGCATAGCACATGGACTGGACTGCCACGCGTTGCTGCGTGTCGCAATGGGAGAAACGAACGGGGGACAGTCGGGCCGGCGGGTCAAGATCAAGAGACGAGACAATGGCCCTGCTGGTCGACGCAAACGGCAATGAAAGGAGGTGGATGGTGTTTAGTGTTGCGAGGGGGGGAAAACTGGAAGAAGAGAGGATGAAGGCGATGGAGAAGGGGTACAAGGGGAGATGAACCCGAGGAAGAAGAAGAAGAACAGGACGGAAAAAAAAAAAAAAAAAAAAAAAAAAAAAAAAAAAAAAAAAAAAAAAAAAAGGCCCCACCCCCGCAACCCCCGGGGAAA
>JABAEC010000225.1:0-14920 GCA_013435705.1 Claviceps paspali
CTGATATTTCGGCCGGGCTCGATGGATTGCACGTGCCGGGCACGTGACTGACTCGTATCAGAATTCGGGCTTGGATTCGGGCTGAGGGAATTCGAGCTGAGGGAATTCGGGCTGAGGGAATTCGGGTCAAGGGAATTCGGACCAAAATTCGGGTCTGGATGCGTTTCTCCCTCTAAAAGGGTACTTCTGTATGACTTTTGAGGAATTCCTTCTATAGGAAAGCTACTATAATTATAGTGCCCTATAGAATAGGAAAGGTTTTTCCTAGCATTAGGGGTTTGTTGCCCTTTGATTTGCAGGAAAAAGCCGTATTTCTTTGGATGAAGAAGACCATAGGTGCTCTTGTTAGCTAAGAATAGCTGATTATTTAAGAGAATTCCCCCCTTTATATAATGTACTAGCCCACTAATAAGGCTAATACTGAAGTTGGGGATGAAGAAGGCATCCTTCAGAGCCAGAGTCCGATATTTAGCAGGATTAGTGCTAATTAGGACTTCAAAGACTGCAGTTCCCTTTCCCTTAGGATAAACAGGGCCCCTACCTGTAATAATAGGTGAGATTTTGCCGGTTAGAGGCTTATAGTCTCTAAATCGGGCCTTGTTGTTGACTATATGTGTGAGGAGTGTAGAACCAGGCGGAGTCAATAGTTAGGCATAGGGTGTATTAAGGAACTAAAGCTTGCTTCTTCTAAGGACTACGCTAGGTGCAGCCCCTTTTGTAGAGTATGGCGTCTAGGGCGTGCACCCTTGGCGTCTTATAAGCGAGAGGGTGGCTAACCACTGTAGATATATTAGTCCTACTATAGTATAGTAGGTGTAGGTCTTATGTAAGGTTGTGTACACTCTGTGTATACACCCAGTGCTTATATAAGGTTACACACATTCTATATATATACCTTATAATTGCCCCCCTACTTCTATACTATACGCCTAAACAGCTAGCTATTACATTTAGTGTAATAACTATATGCCCTACCTTATTACAATAGCTTTGCTAGCTATTTATAGTATTAGAAATTTATTTTTATAAGCACTATAGTAATAATAACAAATATCCTAATTTAGTAATTATTTATTAACAATAACTTATGTATTAATTAGTCCTATATTGCTTTCCTTTCTTTCTCTCCTTTATTATTTATAACCTATTCTATCCTACTCCTAAAATTGCTCTACACTATTAATAATTAATTAATTAATTAAATAATTAATTAACCCTTACATTCTATTACACTAAGGTAACGTTTTTAATATACTTTATGTTATACACTGTTTTACTAGTATTATAGTCCTCTGTATATCTTACTGCTAATAATGATTCTATGTGTGTGTGTGTAGATGCCCTTACCTCTATACACTAAGCATCTTTATACTAAGAATAAGAAAGCTAACTAATAGGCAAAGAAAAAGGTGTATTATACTAAAAAGAAGGCTGCTAAGTAGGCTGCTACAGCTAATGCTATTAAGGATAGGGCAAATGCCTTTATTAATAGAGGGGAGTCTATAGTAAAAGCCGCAGCTCCTATAACACCTCTATCTACTAAGGCTATTGTCCCTCCTCTACTAGTATTATTAATTGCTAAGTCTATTACTAGGGATGCGGCTGTCTTGTCTTACTTATTCTCCCTAGACGTAGTGCCTCTATTACAGAGAGCTAAGACTTTGCGTAAGTCTAGTGCTTCTAAGGAGATAAGGCACTGATCTAGTTGTGTAGTGGTAGCGTCTGCCTTGCTGGAGGTGTTGTTGCCCTAGGTATTGGCAGCTTTATTATTGCAGGCGTTGCCTACCTTATCTTACTCTCCCTCTCCTAATGTAGTGTCTACGTTGTAGAAGGCTGTAGCTTTATGTAAGGTGCACGCATTCGTGCGTACGTGGTGCGTGCGCACTTGCGTTGGCCTCATATATCAATGTAAGGTGCAGTGATCGCAATGAGCGATTACTGGCGGATCTTTTGATAACCATTGGTGTAGCGGGCACACCTTCCCGTTATCTCACAATAGTAATCGCTCATTAATGGTCTTCTGGCTGTGTGCGCATGTTCGAATCCTAACCAAGGTCGGTGGTAGGCCCATAGGGTTGGTTGGATTGCAAAGTCACGTGGCAGGGGTTCACGTGACACATGCTACGGCTTACGTTAGGCTTACGGGGCCAATTCCCTAGGGGTTCGCATTGGTGGCAATTATTCAGCTCTGCTTACGTAAGCGCCGGCGAGGACGCGGCTTAGTAAGAGGGGGGATAATTGTAAGGTGCACGCATTCGTGCGTACGTGGTGCGTGCGCACTTGCGTTGGCCTCATATATCAATGTAAGGTGCAGTGATCGCAATGAGCGATTACTGGCGGATCTTTTGATGACCATTGGTGTAGCGGGCACACCTTCCCGTTATCTCACACTTTGCGCAAAGCTAAGGCTTCTAGGGAGATAAGGCGCCGATCCTAGCGCGCAGTGGTGGCGTCTACTTTGCTGGTAACGCCGTTACCTTAGGTGTTAGCAGCGCGGTTGTTGCATACATTGCTAAGTTTGTCTTGTAAGGCGTTGCTATTACCTATTATAGTGCTAGCAATATAGTCTTGCCAAATTGCTTTAGTGGTGATAACGCTGTGTGGTTGTTAAAGCACTTATGTAATAGCAGCAACGGTAGTGCGTTAAGCTAGCTAGTCTATAGGATTGTCTAATCTATCTACTGTAGTAATACTATTTAGTCTCTACTATATGTATTACTTCTAGACAATAATGCTATAGTAGACCTAGGAGTTCCCCTTTCCCTTTATACCTATATTTAACTATATGCACCCTATAGAGATTATATAGAATAGGGGAAAGGCAGGCTAGAGTACTTATTGCTTATAGTGTAATAAGAGGAATAATTTATATGTTTCTATAAGTCTCCTATTCCTTACTATTATTACATTATATAGTTACTAGGATATTACTAATAAATCACTAGCCTATTTATCTTATAAAGGGCAACTTCTATAATATATAGTTAATCTTAGAGTAGGTTGGTTGTCTATTAGTAGCTACCTATCCTTAATAATAGTATAATAAGAATAAAGAGGAGAGGAATAGGGATAGTGTTCCTATCCTTAGGCCTACGGCCTAACGCTAAATTAGGGGTGCTGTAGTTGCCCTTCTGTGTGGTTTTAATTAGCTAGAGTAGGCTAACTACAGTGCCTACTAACTTATAGGTAAGACGTTAAAGTAGATTAACTATTACAGTCCCAACCGGGAACCTCCATTTTAGGGAGGCCCCCCACATCCAGTGGGGGACATCCCTATAAAAGGGGGTTTCCCCAAGTCGTAGAAGGAGAGGAACTTAACAATAACCATACATATCACTTTACCTTACTCTTACACTTGATTGCCTATATAATTGTGCATTAGTGTATTCCTCTTCTTTTATAACAAAGTCTTAATAGGTTCTGCAGACTTCCACCTTTTATAACGTATCTCAACGTACGCATGGATACCCCCCTAAGTTATGTGTTAACTAGAGCTAATAATACGGCGGCTTTAGCACGTAACAACTAGTAGTAATTGCTGTTTCTTTTATACGCCTACTGCTACATAAGAGGCAACTATTTCTATGCTAATAACCCTAGATAACCAGTAAACTTAACCTATTAGTCTAAAATCCCTAACCCTTACGTTAATATTAGAAAACTAGATACGCCTTATACACTATCTCTAGGCCTTTTACTAAGAATTCCCTAACTATAGAAATAGGGGAAGACTACTTATATCTCCTAAGGAAGTAGGAAACCTCTACTCCCTTACTAGATATTAGTATATTAATAGTAAACTTTAACTCTAAGTAGAACCTATAGTTATTAAAAGACTATCCTACTAGAATCCTATAGACCTTATTATAGTAAGTGCTAAGTAGTAAACTATAAAAGGCATTATCTACATTGCCTAGAAGGACAGACTTTTTAACCTTAGTAGGAACCTTAAAGAGATAGAGTTAGCACCTATTAAAGATAGTATTATACTACTAGAGATAGATAATAATATAGGAATATTTAGCATACCCTAAGAAGACGCCTTAATAGGAGAGAATTCTAGCCTAAGGGAGAGGGGACTACTAAAGACCCTAAATCTTACCTTACTCCCTATAGAAGATACTAACTTCTCTTCCTAAAAAGGCAGCTATTATAGCACTATCTCCTAAAGGGAAACACCCCCTAGAATCCTAATCTACTATTACGCTATATATAATAAGTTTAAGGCCCCCTCTGTTACTTCTATAAGCCCTATAGGCTTTAACTAAGTAGAGAAGGCAGCGCCTTACTATAAAGAAAGGAAATTCCCCTATCCCTATAATAACAACTACTATTAATAATAGGAGTCTAGTATGTTTAGTAAAATTAAGCAAATATTGCTTAATATAAGAGAGCAGTAGGAAATTGCACTTAATAGTATCTATTGCTCTATGTAAAATAACCTTAATAAGGCTATACACTGCTTAGAGACTAAGACCTACTCTACCCTAGCTCTAGAGCTAGCTGCTAACTAAGCAGTACCCCTTTTAGCAGAATTTTAGCAGCAACTATCTAAGTCTAAACTATAACCCACAGTACTTACTAGATAGACCTTTACTATAGATGTAAAATAACTTATAGCATCCTTTAGATCCTAAGGTGTTAGAACAACCTTAGTAAGGCATATAGAACTTAGCATATAGAAGATAGAACACCCCTATGCCTAAGCTAACTACCCCTAGAACAATACCTACTCTACTATCTACTATAAGAAGTATATAATTAAGCTACCTACTACTTAAAGCATAGAATACATACCTCCTATAGTAGAATACCTCTAGAATAGAGATCCGCCCTATAAGCCAGCAAATATAGGCTAAGTTGTAACACTTATTAATAAATTAGTTAATTCCTCCTAGAAGATTAGGGATATTAGATACCTAGACCCTAAGATAAATCCTAAGGATATTAATAGCGTAGCTATTAAGCATAAAGGTAAGATAGTAGTCTTTATAGATGTAGACCTATAGATCTAATCTATTAAAGACCACTTTAACTATGCGGGACCTAGCTAATAAGACTAGATTCTACACTAGATATAGTATCTTTTCTATAGCGCCGCCCTAATATAGTACTACTAGCACCTTAATAATAAAGAAAAGATTACTATTTTCTATAATCTAGACATAATATTCGCTGCTATCTAGAAGGAATTCGGCATTAAGGTCTAAGATGCTATAGCATAGCTTAACTAAGCTAAGTTCTCTAGGAAAGACATCCTTTCTAACGCATCCTTATGTAACTTTATAGTAAAGGTATTCTACTACGCTTAGGCAAATAGTAAATCTAGTGATTTCCAGCTATTAGTTTATCTTTACTATAAGCTATATCCTAAACTTAGGCAAATTTGCCTAACCCCTATAGAAACAGACCGCTGTAACGCCTATGTTAAACTTATTAATAGGAAAAAACGCAACCTTAGGGATTTCCTCCTTAAAAGAAAAAACCGCTAATAAGCCAACTAAGGCAAGGATTCTATAACTACCTATATAGTAGCTAATAAATTAGAATCTAATAATAGAGACCCTATAGACATAGGCGTAGAAGTATATTAGAACTAATAACTATACTATTAAGACTAGTAGGAGTATAGTAGAAGCCCTTACTAGTAAGAGTACTCTAATTACTACTATAATCCTTATAGCTCTAATAGGCAATAATACTTAGATAGAGAGTGAAGTAATAAAAACCCTCTCTAGTAAGAACGTCTCTACCCCTTTTCTAGGAATAGAAGCTATCTATAGAAAGGCTGCTGCTAAGAACTATAGTAGAGTAGGGATAACAATAAGAGGACTAAAAACAATACAGACTCTAGCGAAAAGACAACCAATGCTCTGAAACAGCGCAAAGAGAGGCGTAGAACCTGTTTTAAGTTGCCCCTACTACAGCCTTTTAGGCGTAATAAGCGCTATTATAAGAAATAGGCTCTAAGAAACAGCGATAGTGCTAATTACATTATAGTTGTTAATAACTTAGATGCTAAAGCTAAGGAAGCCTACCTTACTGCGTCTAGATACCACATTATTAAGGAAGGTGTTATTAAAGATAATAGTAATAAGGAAGAATCCAACTTTATTAACGCCTTCTATATTAGACTACCCTATATAGTAGGAATAGACTAGACAAAAGGTATTACTATATCTAGAGGACTAGTTAATAGTTAAGTAATTAAAATAGTCTCTTACCTTTACTAAGTAGAAATCTCTAGCAAGACAAAAATAATAATATACCTTAAGATAAACCTTTGTTTTAATAACCAAGGTATAGACTACAAAATTTGCCTTAACACTAGCACTTTATCTATCCTAGTTAATAAAGAATAGCTTAAGTAGTATAGCTATAATATAATATAGGGCACCCAGCAACTAAAGTCTATAAACGGAGTGAATTCCTCCTTCTACATTACTAAAATAGCTACCTTTAACTTCTATATTAGAGGCAAAGCTAGGGGCAAGTTAGTATTAGGCTACTTTACAGTAACTACAGATGTAATAGAGAAACTTGCTCTAAAAATGCTAATTAGCACGGATTTTATGTATAATTATGGCATTAAGATTGATTTCGTTAAGCCAAGAGTGGTTTTCCGCTTGGTTTATAATATAACCACTCTAGGCTAAATCTTCCGCCCCCCTTAGCTTATACCTATATAAAGGGTTACTATAGTAAATAATATAATAATCCTACTATATTACATAGAGGAAGTGTAGGTCTACTAGAAGGACCTTAAGGACCTAGAAGACATAAGTATGTACTATTTTATATTGCAAAACCACTGGATTTTCAACGCTATACTTAAGAAGGGCTAGGATAAGACTCTCCCTATATACAACTACTTAGATCGCACACTCTACATCTAACTAAACCAGCGATTAGGCCACCTAGAAGGGATGGCTGTAGTTGATTCCCACTATACCGTGGCAAACATCCGCGAATATTCCGAATTTTGCAGCAAGAACATCAACGTTCCCTGGTTCAGCGAAGGGAGTCAAGAAACAGAATACGCCTTTTCCGTCACCAAAACCTGCGAAGCAGGGGAAACCATCAACGACCTAGACCCAAAAGCAGTCAATGGGGGAATCCCATTATACGGAATCTCTTGCAAAAACGCTATTATAGACCATTAGATAGCATGCATCGACTTTGAAATTCACAAAGATCCACTGGATCGACAAGCAAACCTCAGGGACGACGACACTCGCCAAGAACGCGAAAGAGCCCTCTAGCTGTTGGAAGAACGCAGCAACCCGAAGGAAGAGGTAAGAATCAGGGGACTCCTAGTGAGTAGCTAAGATCTTTAAGAGTCTGTCTTTAAACTCTGCCGCTTAACTTACGTTTAGAACCTTATTAAGGGCAGGTTTAAGTGGTATTGCCTTCTAAACCTCCTTAACCGCATGGATTATAAGATCTACTAATAACGCTGCAATCTACCTACTTAGATTAATAATAACCTAACCCTCTTAGAGGATTACTTCCTCCTATATGTATTAAGACTTAGCCTAGAAGCTCTTATCTAGCTAAACAAAGGAATCTGCTATAGCATTTACTAACTCCTCTCCACCTAGGACATCTAGACTTACGTTATAAACACGCTAGAAATCTTTAAAAGTTGTATAAACTAGAGAACGACTATACTAGCATAGTTACAGTAAGAAAGAATGCTCCTTTGGTTCTTTGTGTAAATTGCTAAAACCTATAATAATCTAATTGTAAGAGGCGCAGCTTTAGGCTATAACTACTGGATACGCCTAGGCGCTAATATATTTATCTGCTATTACTTACTCTAGGTGGAAGTATAAGAGGCCGCCTAAAACAATAGATGCAGCTATATTACTATACTTAACGTCTCTCTTTAGGAAATTAACTTTATCTAAGAAAAGGTCTCCTTCTATGTAACTAGAGGGCACAACCTCTATATAAGAGGTAATAACTAGGGCTATTAATAGATTTAGGAGGCCTTAGCTAAAGAGGCTGGTTTTTAGGAACTATAGGACTATATATATCTACTTATTACTAACTTAAACATTAAAGTAGTCTATACTATAACTAACCTATTATAATAGATAGCTTTTAAGGCTATTCTAAGTTAATAAGAGGTTAAGGCTGCCCTAGCAAATGCGATTTCCTATGTAATAAACAGCAGCTAGGACGTAAGGAATAAAAAAGATAAGGCAAGAGATAATGCTAGAGGAAGCTAGCAATAGGATAGTAGGATTGGAATTTGGAATACAGCACTGTAGCAGTTAGCAGAAAGCTAGGAGGCCTAGTAGGAATACTTATTTATAGATTTCTTTTCTTATATTCTTTAGCTTAGGATAAGCTGTCTTCTTCTACAAAGGGGGGACTTATTACAGTCCTAACTAGGAACCTCTATTTTAGGGAGGCCCCCTACATCTAGTAGGGGACATTCCTATAAAAAGGGGTTTCCCTAAGTTGTAGAAGGAGAGGAACTTAATAATAACTATATATATTACTTTACCTTACTCTTACACTTAATTGCCTATATAATTGTGCACTAGTGTATTCCTCTTCTTTTATAACGAAGTCTCGACAGGTTCTGCGGACTTCCACCTTTTATGACGTATCTCGACGTACGCGCGGATACCCCCCCAAGTTACGTGTCGACTGGAGCCGATAATACGGCGGCTTCAGCACGTAACATTAACACTATATCTAGGTACCTTAAGTTTGTTAATATATAGGATTAGTTCTAGTAATCTATTATAGAGGTTTGCCCTACGCCTAGAATAGTATATTATAGATAATTTGCCTCTATATTACCTATACCCTCCTAACTATTTAATAGAAAAACTATAAGCATAATGCTATAGAGTAGGACTCCTAATAATTACTATATGTTTAGTGTAGCAATCCTATATATATATTATAGGTGGTATTGCTTTAGCAATACTACTAGGTAGTAGAGGCTGTCTTAGGGGATAGTAGTAAGGCTTACAGCCTTACTATAGTAGAGTTCCTTATTAGCCTCCCCTAGGTATAGGGTATAGTTTCCTTTATTTTATTCTTTTTAGGTTTAGGTTATGTTTTTCTTTGCTTTTATTTTAGGTTTGCCTACATTTTATTTGTTTTTCCTTTGTTATTAGTGTTTAGTATTTAGCGTTATTTATTTTTGTATTTTCTTATTAGGGTTGCTACTTATACACTCTTTTTGTCTTTCCTTTGTTTAGGTTTGCCTACCTTCTATTTATTTTTATTTATTTCCTATATTTAATATCTATATCTTATTAGAGTAATCTTTATAATAATTGCTGTGCAATAGGCTAGCCCCTATTTTACTATATATTTACTAGGTAGTTGTTGCCTTTCCCTAATTTTATTTAGTAAATGCTGCTACTAGCTTTAGGGTATATACATCCTTTTAAGCTATCTATTGGTTGTACTTACTTAGCTAGTCTTTCCATTTTACTAGGTAGAAGATCCTATTACTTATAGTCTTTTTGCCCTTAATTTCCTCTACCTAATATTCCTTATTATTATCCTAGAGGTCTAGTAGGTAGGGTTTTGCTTCCTCTCCCCTTTTATAGGGGTTCTATAGCTTTAGTAGACTAACGTAGAATATATTATAGAGTTATCTATACTTATCTAGGAGCGTAAGGCAGTACACCTACTTCCTAATTATCTAGATTACCTAAAAAGGGCTAATAAAATAGGGGTTTAGCTTGCATTTTACTTCCTTTACCTAGATGTTTTGCACTAATAGTAGGATAAGGTTATTTCTCTTAAACACTTTTAGCGTATATTATTTATTATAGTATTTTGCCTATGCCTCTATTACTACTTCCTATATCTCCTTAAGTTTCTCTTAAAGGTTCTATAGTTTCTTAACCTATACTCCTACTTTAGGAACTGCCCCCTCTATAGTAGGGTTATTAGTATATAGGCAAAACTCTAGATAGTATTCTATAAGTATATAGTATAGTGCTTATCCTATACTATAATTAACTACATTATTATAGGCAAATTACGCTTATTATAGTAGGTTTGGCTAGTTTAGCTGGTTTATATTAATAAAGCACTATAGGTAATGTTCTAGTACCTAGTTTACTTATTCTATCTATCTATTTGTTTATAGGTGGAAGGCTATAGATAGTCTCTGTTTTACTTATAAATAGTAGCATAATTCTAACTAAAACTAGCTAGTAAATACTAACCCTCTGTCTAATATAATCCCCTCTAGGGCACTGTATTACAATTCTACTTTATTATAGAAGACCTTAGTAAGCTCTATAGCATTAATTATAGTAGCTATTAGAATAAAGATAGTATACTTAGTGTATTAGTCTATAATTACTAGTATTGTATTAACTTTATCTACTCTCTAGGACGCCTCTAGTAGTCTAGTAATAAAGTCTATTAATAGCTTAGCCTATAGCTAGCTTAGTAGAGGTAGTAACTCTAACTAGCTATATAGTTAGTATTATTATGCTACTACCTACTAGTAAGTTACACAGCTAGTAATATATAAGGACACTATATTCTATATGCTAGGCTAGTAGAACTAATAATGTAATAGCTTTAATATATAGGCAACTCTAAAGTAACTAGCTAGGGGATTATTATAGTATAGCTATAGAAGTTCCCTTTATGCTATAGGGTTGTTAGAAACTATAACCTTACCCTTATATAAGATAAGGCTATCCTATTAATCCTATCCCTTAGTTTTCCCCTCCTAATTTATAAGTAGTTTATCTTAACTCTTCTAATAGAGGTTATAGTTATAGTCCTAGGCCTCTTAAAGCAACTAGATAAGTAGTCCCTCTACGCTAAGGTTATATAGGCTAGGAGTTACATCTATCTATCTAGCTTTATATATAGTTACTAACTATATATATCCTAGTAGCGTTAGTAGGTTACCTTCTACTATCCCTTTTCTTAGTAGTTCTTTTATAGTTATATAGTCTACTAGGACCTTCTAGTTATAGAGTGTATTAGCTACCTACAACCTAGGATATAATAGTTTATTATCCCCTTCCCTACTTATAGGTATCTTTATAAGGCTAGGTATATTCTTACTACCTACCTATTGCTCCTTTAGCAATTTACTAGGTAGCATCTCTCTGCTCCTCTCCTAATCTATAGGATCTCTACTCTCTTAAGTAGTATTAATATCTAACCCCTTAGGTTGCAGCGCCTTAATTTCTAAGTAATTAACTAGTCTTTTTTATAGCCCTAGTATTAGCTGCTAATTTAAGGGTGCTTTGCCTTTATAATTAGGTCTTCTTAATAGTATATCTACTAGATTGCTTTTCCCTAGTCTATGCCTAATAAGGAAGTTAAATAGGCTAAGGAATATATACTATTATACTTACCTTCTATTTAATTTACTTTGTGTTATAAATAATTATAGGTTATAATAGTCTAACAGCACCTCTACTAGTTTATCCACCCCTTTAATATAGTGTTGCTAGTGCTTAAATAACTTAATAATTGTATATAGCTCTTAGTCTCCTATATTATAATTACATTTAGCGTTAGAGAATTTCTAAGACTAGAATGCAATAGGATGGTACTATCTATTGTTATTAGGTTAGGTTAGGATGCCTACTATTATAAAGGTTAAAGCATCTATTTTAATTTATACTAGTTGCTTTAGATTATAGTATATAAGGAGTAGCGCCTCCTAAAAGGCTTATTTTAGCTAGTTAAACGCTACCTATTCCTTATTACTAAAGTAGAAATTTCCCTTTTTGCTATTCTTTCTGCCCTTTATAAGTGCTGTAAGCAGTGTAACTATTATTAAGTACTTATAGATAAAGCAGTAATAGAAGTTGTAAAAACTAAGGAAGACCTATATATCCTATAGGTTCCTTAGGTATACCTATTCCTAGATTATAGCTACCCTTCCTAGGTCTATTATAATACCTTATATTAAGAGTATAAACCCTAGGAATTCCACTAAATCCTAGTAGAAGGCGCACTTAGAGGGTTTAGTGTATAGCTCTGCCTCTCTTATCCTCTCTAGGACCTATTTAATATACTCTATGTATAGCATATAGTCTAGCAAAAAGATAAGTATATTATCTAAATACACTATATAGATTATATTAATAAGCCCTTAAAGCACCTAGTAAATGTAGTTCTAGAACGTTGTTAGTGCATTAGTAAGCCTAAATAGTATTATAAGGTACTTAAAGTAACTATATCTTATATAGAATACAGTCTTTTATTTATCCCCTTCCTTAATTTATATATAATAGTACACATCCTTAATATTAATTTTTAAGAAGAACTTTATGCCTTAGCATTAGTTAAGAAGTTCTAAAATAAGGGGTAGTGTATAGTAATTCTTTAGTATAATCTTATTAACACTATAGTAGTCTATGTATAGTTATAGGGAACCATCCTTTTTAGGGATAAATAGGATAGGTGCTCTAGTAGAGCTCTTTAAGTGCTAGATATATCCTTTCTATAAGTTGTCTTTTAGATACTTACAGAGTTCTTTAAGTTCTAATTAGGATAGTAGATAAATTAGGCTATATAGGGGGCTTATATCTAATTATAGATTAATTAAGTGATTAGTCTCCTTCTATTATAGTAAGATTCCTACTCTATCTGCTAAGAAAACGTTCTAATATTCCTAAAACTTATCTAGGATTTAGTCTATATTCTCCTCTTCCTTAGCTATCTCTTTATTATATAGTAGAATAAATCTATCTCTAGAGATATATTCTATAGTAAATACTATTACCTTATTATATATCTTCTTCTAGAACTATTAGAGTAGGAGGTAGGTAATGTCCTTCTATCCTACCTTAAACTACTATTTCTAGTCCTATAAGGAGAGGTATATATAGTAGGCAGCTAGTGTATATATACTAATTAGTAGAGGGCTACCCTATATATCTAGGTCCCTATCTATAGCAATCCCTAGAAGAGTAAGGGTTCTGCTTTATCCCTAGGAGTTGCATAGTATTATATAAATTTAATATACTCCTTACTATAGGATAGTAAAACCCCCTACTGCTTATAAGGTTAGTGCTAGCGCTGCGGTTCTATAGAGGCTATATTACCTTATAAATACTACGCTTATAATATCTACTTCTAAGCAGCTATCTAGATCTATAAAGGTTTTAATAGTGTTTTACCCCCTAATTATAATTATAATTAGTGTATTAAAACGTATGCCTATAGGTATATATATAGGTTTAGCAGCTATATAGGCGCTTACTACTACTATAAGTCTTTTCCTAACTGTTTTAGCTGTAAGTAGTTTATAGCTATATAGTCCTTCTTATTGTAGTTATAGTAGATAATCTTCCTAGGTACGCCCTTATTGTTTAATAATATAGCTAGGCCTATAGCATCCTTTTTAGCTAGGGTTTAGAATACTACCCTATAGTTGCCCTACTATAGTGCCTTATATTATTGTCTTAGGGGCTATTTACTTAGCTTTTACTTATAATATAGTGCTATAGACTCCTATTATCTTTAGGCAAAGTAGACTACTTCTACCCTAGTTATATTATAAATACTACCTTAGTGCCTTATAAAGAACTATAAAGTAGGTAGAAGCCCTATAAAGAACTAGCTAGCTTATATAGTCTTAGGCTCTTTAGAAAGGAATAGCTTAATTCCCTTAAGATAAGTATTAAAATTATTAGGGTCTTAGTTATCTTACTACTATATCTCTCCTAGCTTAATCTAAAGCATTTTATATTACTAGGTAGATTTATAAACTAGAGATTAAGACTATTCCTTAAATAGTCCCTATAAATTTTTATATTCTACCTAGCAATTTGCTAGCTGCTTATATATAAACCTATCCTATTTCTATTAGACTTCCTTAGTAATAAAGTTTAGGGTATATAGAATCTTTCTCCTATTCTTCTAGAATTTATATAGTTCTTCTAAGAAGGTATGCTTAAGGTTACTAAGCTACGTTAGGTAAGCAGAGGGGTTAATTAGTTACTAGAGGTGTAGGATATTCTAGTAGGATATATTAGAGTCCTCTGTGTTAAGTAGTTCCTTTAGCTTTTCTATAGGTTTATTCTATATAGCTTTCTAAGGGTAGTAATTTAGTCCTATAGGGTTAGCAAATTATTGTAGCTTCTATACTATTTTAGCTAGTTTACCCTTTATATATTAATATCTCTAGAATATCTTAAGTTTTTTTTATATCCCTTCTACATCTACTCTCTAGTCTAGATCCCCTAGTTAGAAGGTTAGGGTTACTTCTAAGTAACTATTATTAGAAAGTAGAATTGCCTAGGTAGTAGTAGTAGATTAGGTTCTCCTAGCTAATATATTAAATCTAGGGGGTTTAAGAGAAGCTTTAGAATTATAAGAAGTATAGAACTAAGCGGAGTTAATAGTTAGGCATAGGGTATATTAAGGAACTAAAGCTTGCTTCTTCTAAGGACTATGCTAGATACAGCCCCTTTTATAGAGTATAGCGTCTAGGGCGTGTACCCTTAGCGTCTTATAAGCGAGAGGGTGGCTAACCACTGTAGATGCATTAGTCCTGCTACAGTGTGGTGGGTGTGGGTCTTACGTAAGGTTATGTGCACTCTGTGCACACACCCAGCGCTTATGTAAGGTTGCACGCATCCCATGCGTGCACCTTACAATATAACAGGTTGAACCACTATTATATAGAAGGGAATTTCTAACTATTTCCTTTAAGGAATAGTTAGAATCTGATATATCTGACTTAGAATCAGAATCAGAGTTAGAATCAGAATCAGAAGGGGAAGGAAGGTCTTCTAGGTTAAAATTCCCTAGAAGAAAGGATGCTTTAGGTCCTGATTTATCCTGATTATCCTTAGGACTATTATCCTTAGGATTTTCCTCTTTTTCCCTTTTGGAATCCTTTTTGGTCTTTTTAGGAAAAGGGGACCTAGAATTAGATCCTTTTTTCCCTTTC
>JABAEC010000226.1:0-14560 GCA_013435705.1 Claviceps paspali
AACCCTCCGCCCGCTTCCTACCCCAAAAATAAACTAAACCCCCCCCCCCCCCCCCCCCAAAAAAAAAAAAGGGAAAAGAAAGAAACAAGAAAAAGAAGCAATCACCACATTGTCAGGTCGGCCCTTTTCCCCAAGCAGCTGACCATCACGTGCCATCCGCCCAGACCCAAGGGCACCATAATGAGAAACCTCCTCGACCATCAAAACACCATCTTCAAGTAATCTCCATCCTTGACATGCAACATCATACGGAAAGTCACTACATGGCCATGTCGACACTCACCAGTGCTTTTTCCGGTGCGAAAGTCCGTCGTACGTTCCAGTCACCTTATCCCATGCCAAGGTGTGCTTGAAAAACCAAACAAAAAAGTGCTCTCATTGTATATGATGTACGCCAAAAAGAAGAAGAAGAAGAAGAAGAAAAAAGACAAAGGGGGAGAGAGAAAACAACAACCCCGCTCTTTGATGGATGTAAAACATGCTTTGCGTTATTTATCAAACTTCATGCACGAAACGCCCACACCGACGACGACGACGACGACGACGTCGCAAATCACGCCATGTCGTTCAATGCTGCAATGTTGTTTGATGTTGACGCTGCTCGGGTCCTCCGCTTCTCCGGCTCGGCCTCCGTGGCGCCCCCCCCCCTCCCCCGGTCACGACGAAAACTGAATCTCCAGTCCCAGGGTCCGAAACGGCTTGTCCAGCCTCTTCAGGTCGATGCCGCTCCCCAGGCTGAAAAGCAACGACTTGACCCGTCCCTCCCACAGGATGCCGATCCTCAAGTTCTGGTCCAGCCGCGCCTTGAGAACGCCCGCGTATTCCTCCTCGCCGCCGTTGGTCGTTGTCCTCGAGGGTGAGAGAAGCTCGTGCGGCTCCAGCTGTCGCGTTGGTGGCGGTGGCAGCGGTGACGGCAGGGATATAGACTCCAGATGGTGCTGCTGCTGCTGCTGCTGCTGCTGCGGTTCCGGTTCCGGCTCCGGCTTCAGCTCCAGCTCCGGCACGTCGAGCCTCCATTCGAGCTTCGCCTGGAAGCTCCTCTCCCGGGCGGGCCGTCGTGACCTCGGTCGGGGCGGCTTCCTCCATAGCTCCATGCCCACGGCCCACGCGCTCTCGTAGCTAAACACGTTGAACTCCAGGCGCGACGCCAGGCTGCAGTGCCTCCCGGCCACGACGGCGTAGCTGGCCGCGATGTTGCCCATCAGCGGGTTCATCGTCAGCGTCGCCGACAGGGGGGTCCCGCTGTGCGCGGGCAGCGTCGCGAACCGCGCCCCCAGGCTGATGCCGCCCGACTTGTTCAGCGTGCCGTAGTATATCTCCGCGCCTGTGCTGAAGCGTCCGTAGATGCGTTCCCGCTCCGTCTGGCCGCCGCCGCCGGAAGGTGCCTCCTCGGGCTTGCCCCCGACGACGACGAGGGGAGCCTTGGCGTCCCCGCCGAAGTTGTATATCCCCCGCAGGCCGAGCAGGCCGCCGTCCGACGAGGCCAGGCCCTCGAGCGCGTAGCTGCCGACGTCGTACTGCGCCAGGCCGAGCACGGTGCCCCCGTCGCGGAGGTGCTTTGCCGACACGGCACTGAGCTGTATCTGCAGGTCGGGCGTGAGCCTCTTGACGACCAGGGCCTCAAGCTGCGACTGCGGGAGGTACAACCTCCCGTAGAGCAGGGACGGCAGAGTCTTGGCGCCGACCTCGCGTCGCGGCGAGAACGGCGTCAGCGGCCGGTACGATCGCAGCAGCTCGGGGAGCGGCACCTGTTCGGACCGCGGCGTGAGATGCAGCCGCAGGGGCACCGACGAAAACAGGTAGGATATCGAGCCGTCCACCACGCCCACCGAGCCGAGCTGGTACGAGGTCGCAAAGTTGGCGCTCGCGAGTGACGACAGCGTCAGGCGGAGGCCCCGCGGGGTCTGGAAGGTCAACAGCGCTGCGCCGGTCAGCGCAAATCCCTTTTCGCCGTGAAAGTCGACCGACGTACGTGACGTGGTTCGTTGGAGGGGGGGGGGGGGGGGGGGGGTAGACCAGAGGGGAGGGTTATGCACTGTACCGTCCGATACACCGTTCAGCGCGGCGTACGAGTTGTCGCGATTCCAGCCAGTCGCATCGTAGAATGCGCCGTGGACATAGTCCATGAACTCGCGCATCTCAGCGCGCCAAGGGCATGCTCAGCCGGAGCGTGATTCGGAGACGGATTCGGGGGTGACGATGTTGGGTTGGGGCTGCGTCCTTGTTGTGTGGCAGTGGCAAAACCAAACGTTCATTGTCGTTGTATTGCCGGAGAAGAATATACTACTACTACTAAGTACTAAGTAGTACTACGTAGTAGTAGTAGACAAGACCCATGTACGTAGTACCTACTAGTAGTGATAGTAGTAGAACGTGTCATGCGCTGCCTACCCTACACCTGGGGTCCATGTCTCACCGGCACAACAAGGATCGAGGAAAACAAACGATGCTAATTCCAGGCAGTCGATTGATCACTTTTTTTTTTTTAAAAAAAAAAAAAAAAAAACTCAATTCGTGGTTATACATCTCGGCCAATGTCGTGTGTTGTTAAATACAAACCTGCACGGACGAGGAGCCGAGTCGCGTTTGGAGGACATGTGAGTGATCGCCAGCTGGAGAAAAAAAAAAAACCCAAAACAAAACTGTCTGGGCAAACTGCCAGATGCAGGCCTGGTGCAGAAGCAATATACACCTTCTCTTGGCAACTCAGAGACTCGAGTAGTCCCATAGAATCAGAAGAGTGGGAGAAATCTACGCCTACTGTCTCGTTATGGCTGTCGGCCATGCACGCGTCATGATGCACCTGCGCCTTAAACAGGGACCATGTATATATATATACATATGCAGCCTCTCCCCAATTTCTCAAAGCGAAAAACCAACGCCGTGGGAGCCAGCTGTGCCCCTTTTGCCATCTTCTTGACCCGTATGTCGCACGTGGTGGCCCGTCCTCCTTGATCCCCCCCAACACACGCACGTTCGGACTCGTTTCTCATACACATCTATAAGGGTTTGTTTTCATGGAATTCGCTGTTGAGAGGCGCCTAGCTCGACAAGTTCTGGATCAATGAAACGTTGTCTCCCTTGAGGAGGATTTGGCCTGCAGGAAGGAGGTCAGTCATGGCCAATGACGGCAATCTTTCTTTTGAAATTGGGGTTGAATTTTTTTTTCTTTGTTTTAGGATTTTCCCCTTCCGAAAAGACAACACGTACCCAGCGACCGTCTCGTCTCCTTTTCGTTCGACTTTGTGACCTGCGCAACCTCGACGGCGTCGTCAATGACGAGGTTCATGAATTCGTCAAAGCCCTGTCTCGCGAGTTAGCATCCATGTCGGGGGGAGACCACGGGCGACTCAGGCGACTCTCTTACCCGGATCTTGCCCTCAATGCGAATGGAGAGCTGTTCATACAGCCATACGCTGACGGTGGCATTCTGTACTGGTCAGCTGCTGCGCAATCCTGCACTCTGTGTTTGCGTCGACTCACCGACTGCAGCAGCTTGAAGATCATGTTGCTACACAACCGTTAGCTATGTCTCCCTCCGCACACGCTGACCGGTACTCGGCTTGAGAGTAAAGGCGCGCCGAAGCGACATACATGGGCGGGAGAAGAACGCGACGACCGCCGCCACCACCGCGACCGGTCATGATGGGCGAGCGTGGAGAGCGAGAGAGAGATGAAGTGGCAGGCTTTGGAAAGATTGAGTCCAAGGCTCAAAGAGATGAAGTGGCAGCCTTGAGGAGCTGGAGATGGCGACGAGCGAGTGAGATCCGTCGTGATGTGCGATGGTTTGGTGATAATTGGATTCGGCATCAGAGCTTCTGGTGGGTGGGGAATGTGAGTATGTGGCTGGGGGAAATTTCAAGGCGGGACAAAGTTTTTCCGCCTGCGGGTTTGCAGCTACTACGTAGTATGCGTTGATGACTTGACGCCATCTCCATGACTTGTTTTTCCTTGGCTTCAACCAATTACGCTGTGCCCGTCAATGCGAAGCATCCATTAGAAGAAGAAGAAGAAGAAGAAGAAGAAGAAGAATCATAATAATCATAAAAAAAGAGAATCCACGCCATGCCACCATCCAGTCTCGCCAACTCCTTCAAATGCCGCTCTCGCGCTCTACAGAGAGCGCCTTAACTCCCGTCATCCCATGTCGGCCCTTTCTGAGCCTCAAAACACCCTCTTGCCCTCAAACCAAGTCTCCTTGACAACCCCCTTGACAACCTCCTCCGGCGTCAGCACAACGTCGCAGACGACGAAATCAGCGCTGAGGCCGGCCCGCAAGCTCCCCGTCCACTGGTCGGCGAAGATGGAGTATGCGGATCCGTGCGTGGCCCCCGCGAGAGCCTGGCAGACGGTCAGGGCGAACTCGGGGTTGACGACGGTCTGCAGGTCCGGCTCCCTGTAGGAGCGCCGCGTGGTGGCGACGTACAGGTTCGGCAGCGGCTGGTGCGGCGCCGTGGGAGCATCGGAGCCGAGGGCCAGCGGCGCGCCCCCGTCGGCGAAGGCGCGGTACGCGAATGCCCTCCTGCAGCGGTCCTCGCCGATGAGTCGTGGCCAGGCACGCAGGATGGCGGGGTCGGAGTGGACGGGCTGGATGGAAGCGGTGATGCCGAGCTCGCCCAGGCGGGCGGCGTCGCGGGGGGACGCGAGCTCGAGGTGCTCGACGCGCGGGCGCCGCGACCTGTCGGTGTTGCTCTCGAGCACGTCGATGGCCGTCTGGATCATCCTGTCGCCGATGGCGTGCAGGGCGACCTGGAGGCCCGCGGCGTGGGCCCTGGCGACCAGCGGGTGGAGGAGGTGCGCCGGCCAGATCGAGTCTGGGTTCGCGCCGCTGGCGTAGGGCTCCGTCAGGGACGCGGTGCAGGCGTCGATGATGCCGTCGCAAATCACCTTGACGCCGACGAGCCGGCAGTCGGGCGTCGTCTCCGCGTTGTACTTTCCCGCGAGCTCGGCGGCGCGGTCGACCTGCGCGAGAATGTTGTCCAACGACCCGGTGGGCTTCATGAGCCAGTATGCCGCGACTCTCATCCCCTCCAGGCGGCCCGTCTCGCCTCGCAGCTCGACGAGCGGTTCCCAGATGGTCTCATCCATGGCCATGTCGACCATGCCCGTGTACCCCGCAGCGCTAAAGGCACGAAGCGCCGAGGAGATGACGGCCTTTTTCTCCGCCATGGACGCGACTTTGGCGGCGAAGGGCCAGATGATTTGAAAGACGGCGCCCTCGTTGAAGACGCCGTTGGGGATGCCGTCCGCGTTCCTCTGTATCGTACCGCCAGCGGGATCGGGAGAAGCCGGCGCAATCCCCATGACCCGATATATCTCCTCCAGGCCGCTCGAGCTGCACCACGTCGAGTGCAGGTCCTTCGTGTCTATGAATATGGGCCTCGGGTCGACGTCATCCAGCATGCCGGCATCCACGCCCTCTGGCGTCATGGAGTGCGTCCATCCCCTGCAGAAGATCCTTGGCACGGCCGGGTGGGCCGCGGCGTAGTCTTTGATCTCGCGCTTGATGTCGCCCAGGTTCTTGCAGTGGTCGAGGGCGACCTTGGCGAGGGCCTGTCCGACGAGGAGGAGGTGCAGGTGGCCGTCGATGAAACCGGGCAGCACGGTCTGGCCGTTGAGTTGCTTGACGGTGGCTCCGGCGTGTCTGGCCGCGACGACAGGGTCATCCTGCTCCAAGCCGATGTAGGAAATGAGCCCGTCCTCGACGACCATGCATGATGCGAAGGCTGGGGGGAGAGAACTGTCAGACGGGGACTGGAAGATTTGCCCGTTCACAAGCACGGTGCGGTCTGCGACGACCGGCACGGCGTCTCTCACGTCTCCCATTATGGTGGTGGTGGTGGTGGTGTATATATGTTTTTCTTTCTTTCTGGATTTTTTTTGGTCGGAAAAACGACGGCAAAACAACGAGCAACCAGGGCAAAGCACGCCAGAAGTGCTCGGTGGAGCAGATAGATGACAGCCGGCGCTAAATGCTTTTTTTTTTAGAAAAAAAAAATAATCGCAGATGGATCATCTGATCTTTCTTCCCAAGCCGACTCACTTACTTACTCTTTGAAGAATCCACACATTCACACGTTTACACGTTTACACGTTTACACGTTTACACGTTTACACATTCACACGTCCATACCTCCACATCTTCACACATTCACGCCTTCACACGCCTTCACCCACCTTCAAACATGTACTCCTACATCAGTCCTTTTTTTTTTTTTTTTTCATAATAATGTTGACGCCCAATTCCTGTCCTACTACGTACTACGTAGTAGTGCCCCGACCTGTGAACTGCCGGGATTGTAGACCCCCCAGCGGCAATATATGGGCCCGAAAATCGGGGCTCATCTGCGTGCGCCACCTTATTGGTTTCGGTGAAGGAAAGAGTGTGGGGCAATATGATCGGAATGACAAAAATAGCTTCCCATCCCATCTCCAACACGGGTCGGGATCGCAACCTGCAGCAGCTTGATCATCATAATGTGGACCTCGGACGGCAGAAAATGGGCAAGGGGGGTAAACAACAAACAATAACAACGCGTCTGAGCCAATCCGGGGCATGATGAGTACCGCCACCACCATCCCCCCCCCCGTTTCCAGTCTCTGCCTACTACTACTTGTACTACGTAATGCCAAAATCTGCGACCCGTGAACAGAATCACGATGCTACCTTTGGCCATGACTCCTCACCACGCTTTTCAAGCTTGCAGACGAAGAGACTCCAGCAGCTTGCGTGAATTTGTACATTACAGGGATGCCAATACACAGCCCGCCCTGAGGGAAGGTGCCCCATGAGACGTGGGGCGACCACCCCCCGACTGAGTATACCGCGGCCTGCATGACGAAGCACAGGGAGATTGTATGATTGAGAAGAGATGATAGGAGCAAGGCCTCTGGTTGCTTTCAATCATTTGCAGCCACGCATTTGAGACTGTTGACGGGTCAGACGGTCAGACGGCTGGAAGCCCCACCTTCTGATGGTTGATCCAATCAGACTGCGGTACTAGAATGACAAAACGGAAGGAAGTGGTCTATAAAGAGAAGGGGTAACCGTCCCACGAAGTTAGACTGACCAAGCCTGTTTAGAACATCTTTTCCACATCATTTGACCCGCTTTAATATGGAGAATGCTCTCGAGCAACCCAACTTCCGCCAAGTGGCAGGCAACCTCCGCCAGGTTGCGGACAACGTCGAACGCTGCGTAAATTTGCCAGCAATCATGGATAGCCAACGCCTAGCGGACAACATGCAGCAAATCACAAGTTCCATTTCTGCCCTTGCTACTCAGATGACGACCCAGATGACGGCTCTGGAAAGTCGGATGACGACCCAGATGACGGCTCTGGATCGTCGGATGACGGCTTTCGAGCAGACTGTGGATCGTCGGATGACGGCTTTGGAGAACCGCATGGGGGCCCTCGAAGACCGAATGGACAACATCCAAAGCCAGATGACTACCGCGTAAGTTGATGTCTTCATCTTTAGGCATCGCGCTACTAACGACATATATTCCGATTAGAAACCTCAACTCAGTCATAAGAGCTGAGAATGGCACTGTCAAGGTGACACACGCCAATCTGGTTCCGTTGATTAGTTGGGAAACGGACGAGCCCATTCCAAGCTGTCCTGCAACGATAGCAGCGGCACTGGCATTTAATGGTAAGTCTCTAATAGATGACAATTCTACAGTCCTACGTCTGGCTAACTTGATCTATAGCAAGAGAGGCAACCCGATGCCTGACGGACCTTGGCCTGCCGACGGACGGAAACATCGCACAAAAACGGATGAGAATCCTACTTGCGATGGGAGCTCGGGGGACCGAATTTTCAATGGCCGCCCCCGTGTAAATATACAAAGTCCTCGGGTCTATAGGTCAATGTAAGGTACAGTGATGGCAATGAGCCATTACTGGCGGATTTTGTGATGACGATTGGGCGTAACGGGCACACCTTCCCGGTACCTTGGAGTTGGGGGGACTGATCTTCAATGGCCGACGTCGCATAAATATACAAGGTCTTTGTGTCAATCTACACTGCTATGTCACGCCCTTTTCACGCCTGTGATTGTTTTTTTTTAAACACCACTTGAGTTCATCATATCAAACGGTAGGCGTAAGATAGATTGAGCCAATCTAGATAGAAACACCACACCAGACTTTCCCAGGATATATGTACGCCCTAGCAAAATCACATACGTAGTATGCTGCCTCTGATTACTTTGCAGCAGCCACGCATTTGAACCCAGGAAGGTTGGCATCACGCATCATTGACGGGTCAACGGCTTGATGACCCCACCCCACTCTTTGATGGTTCATCCAATGAGACTGCGGTACTACATCGGGATGCCAGAACGCGTAACAAGACAGAAAGTGGTCTGTTCAATGAATGAAAGACGGTGGTGGCCAAAGTCTTTTCTCCTTTGCACACTCTTCTTTTTTTTGCATCACAGACATCACAGAGCAGCACTTACGCCACCGTTCTTACCATGGTGACTTCTCCAGCACAGCCCGACTTCCTCCAGGTGACGCACAACTTCCGCCAGGCGGCAGAGAATTTGGAGCTCTGCGAAAACTTGCCGTCCGTCAACAATGGTTTGATGCTGAAGAATTTAATGAAATCTATAGAGAGTATGCAGAAATCTCAGGAGAGTATGCAGAAATCTCAGGAGAGTATGCAGAAATCTCAGGAGAGTATGCAGAAATCTCAGGAGAGTATGCAGAAATCCATAGACAACCTGAACGAGTCTGTGAAGAGCATGGAACGAAAGGTGACGTTCACGGAACGACAGTTCGACATGCGCTTCAAGGATCTGGAGAAGAAAATGGATGACCACCTCACGAAAACAGATAAAGGCTTCGATGACGTCAATCGCAAAATATACGCCCTGGACAAGAAGATGGACAAACTTGACCGAGGGATGGACAAGATTGACGGAAGGATGGACAAGATTGACGGAAGGATGGACAAGATTGACGGAAGGATGGACAAGATGGAAGCTCAAATAATGACTGCGTGAGTTAATCCATCTCTCTCTGGGCACGGTGCCACTAACCAGATCCATACCGGCAGGAATATCAACGCAGCTGTGAGGGTCCAGAATAGTCTTGTGAGGGAGGGTGAGGAAATTGCTCCTCTGATCCATTGGAAGACAAAGCAGCCAATCACAAGCTGCCCAAAGACGGTCGCGGAGACACAGGCTCTTGATGGTAAGTCTTATTTCTAGAACTCGGCGGCCCCTTTTTTGTTTTGTTCTATAATCATAATTGTGGCTGATTTGTTGTGCAGAGACAGAGGTTGACCCAACGCTTAGAGGAGCTTGGTCTGCCCACAGATGGAAGCTTGCGAGTTAAGCAGAAGAGGATACCTTTTGCCATGGGTTTTCGAGGCGCTCTCTTTTCAGCATATTGACGTCTGTTGTAATGTAGCCTTGTTCGGCTTTCATATCGCCTTTGGCATTCATGTGTGTAGGAGTCGCTCTACGTATGGCCTCATAGTGGCAAGCTTCAGTCCTTTTCAATAGAACCGCCTGTCTACTTGTTACGCCTGGCCTTTTCAATCCATGTATCATCACGATGCGGCAGACACTCCTTACTACACCTGTTTGCTTGTAGACGAAGGGAGTTTCAGTAACTCGTGGGAATCTGTAAAACCCAAAGGGGAGGTGGCCGTGAGGAGTGACCGAGCCGAAGAGGAGCCCGGAAAGAGGGGTGCGTGACTGTAGCCACGACATGGCAAGGGATAACAGCGTCTAACTCTGACCTGCCAAGCGCTACAAATGAAGTTTTTTTTTTTAGAAAAGAAAGAAAGAAAGAAAGAAAGAAAGAAAGAAAGAAAGAAAGAAAGAAAGAAAGAAAGAAAAAAAACTCAACCGGTGTGGAAGATACGATACACACGTGTAGGGAGAAAAGAGAGGCTGGCTTGGCTGTACGGTGCAGGTGCAGGCACAGGTATACGTACTACATATGTCGTAGTAAATGGCGAAGGGGAAGGGGGTGGGGGGGCGCACCCTAAAGCGCCCTCAAGAAGCCCTAAAGAAGCCAGCCACTCTCCTCTGCACAAAAATATTTAGTTCCAGTCCCTTCACAATACAATACAAGCACCAAGTACCTATCGCTTCTGCCTGGCTTTGCCAGGCACGTTCTCTTTTCTATTTCTATTTCTCCACCTTTGACAGCCTTACTATGAATACTTCCTCTGATCTGAACAACCCAACTTCCGCCAGGCGGCGGACAACTCCGAACGCTGCGAAAACGGTCAAAAATAATTTGGCCCTGTGGAACAAGATGGACGAGATTCTGGAGTAGGTACGAGTCTGGCTGACGTATCGTGGACGTGTTAGCGAGAGAGGCCACCCAACGCTTGACGGGGGTTGGCTTACCAAACGGATGGAAACGAAGGCGAAAGGCAGAAGGGGGATATTGTTTGGCATGGGAGTTCGGGAGATTGATTGTAATTGGCTCCTTTGTTTCCGAACTGTTCAACGGAACGAGATTCGCATTTTTCTACCTGGCAGTACTGGGCCCGTCTTAGCGCCACGACGCCAAGAAAGCATGACGCTAAGAAAGCCAAATCTACGACGCGTGAAGAAATTCACGATGCGGCCCTTGACTCTTGCAACAACAACCTGTTGGCCTACTACTAGTGCGTACTAGTATAGTGGCCCGCGGGAAGTGGGGCGACCATCACTGACGAGGGTGGGATTACTAGACGAGTCAGGTCGGGTTGCAGATTCTCAAACGTTTCATCTGAACTACCACTACTAAGTAGTAGTACATGGTGTGTACTAGCATACAATAACCTCCCCCTCCCCCCCTTTGTTGCTTTTGTTGCTAGTACCTAGTACTAGTACATAGTAGTAGAGTGAATACATCTCATGATCGGCAAGTACCCAACATGCCAGTGCTATAGTACTACTACTACTAGTAGTATGTACTATGTACTATGTAAGTGCTCATTTCCGACCCACATAGTAATATCGTGCGACGGCGCCCATACATAGTAGTAAAGTGCTTGTTTTGTCTCACTTTACCCCAGGAAGGTTCCATCACGCATTTACGTGTTGACGGTTCACGACAGTCGATCCAATCAGAGTGCGGCGGAACAACAGGCGTTGGTCTCAGTAATAAGGAAGGGGGACAAAAGGGATACAGAGGGTAGCAGCCCCCATATAGTGATATGGCCAAAGCTTCTCTTCTTCTTCACACACAAACACACACACTTCTTCTTGTTCTTCCCCCCCCCCCCCGGATCACAGAGTTTCGCTCACTGTTTTTTTTTTCTTTCTTACTAGTAAAACAAATCGTAAATCAGGTATGGACCTAGGCAAAAAACCTTACTCTTACGGCTCACCTTTTTAATTCTGAAATCAGTACTCTTGCTTCACCATGGAGAAGGCTTTCGAGAAGCTTGCCTCGCGCGAGGCGGCCGATAACGGCGACCGATGCGAAATCTCATCGGGGACAGATCAGGGTCAAGGACTGACGGAGGTGATGCAGAGGGTGCTGACTTCTGTCTCCATCCTGGAGCGGACTATGGATCGCCGGTTCGCGAACGTGGAGCAGACGCTGAAGGACGATGTGCTTAAGAATATGGCTGAACGCTTTGAGAGAGTGGAGGACACGCTGAAGTATGATGTGTCTGAGACGTTGGAAGACATGCAACGCCGCTTCAAGGCCCTGGAGAAGATGCCCAAGGCTGTGCTCGAGAAGTTGGAGCAGATGGATCGCCGCTTCACGAAATTGGAGGAGACGATGAAGTATGATGTCTTTGCGATGTTGGAGCAGATGGATCGCCGCTCCAAGACCCTGGAGCAGACGCTGAAGGGTGACGTGCTTCAGAAGATGGACCATCGCTTCGCAGACGTGGAGCAGACGCCGAAGAATGGTGTGCTTGAGAAGCTCGAACACATGGGTTGCCGCTTTAATACCCTGGATCAGACGCTGGAGGATGATGTGCTCGAGAAGTTGAAGCAGATGGGTCAGATGGATCGCCGCTTCGACACCCTGGAGCAGACGCTGGAGGATGATGTGCTCGGGAAGTTGAAGCAGATGGATCAGATGAATCGCCGCTTTGACACCCTGGATCAGACGCTGGAGGATGATGTGCTCGAGAAGTTGAAGAAGATGGATCAGATGGATCGCCGCTTTGACGCCCTGGAGCAGACGCTGGAGGATGATGTGCTCAGGAAGTTGAAGCAGATGGATCGCCGCTTTGACACGCTGGAGCAGACACCGAAGAATGATGTCCTCGAGAAGTTGGAACAGATGGAAGTCCAATTGACCAAGGTGGAGTCGACTCTGAAGGACGGTGTTGTTGAGGATTTTCATGGCCGCTTCACGGACGTGGAGCGGATGCTGAAGAACGATGCAATTCAGAAGATGGATCGCTGCTTCGAGACCCTGGAGCAGGCGCCGAAGGGTGATGTGCTTCAAAAGATGTATCGCCGCCTCCCAAAACTGGAGAAGACGCCGACGGATGATGTGCTTCAAAAGCTCGAACAGATGGATTGCCGCATCAAGACCCTGGAGCAGAAGCTGAACGAGACCCAACGCGAGGTCGCTGCCATGTGAGTGCATTTCGTTTCTCTCTTCGGGCAACGGCGAAACTAACTATATTGGAATCGGCAGGAATGCCAACGCAATCGTGAGGATCGAGAACAGTGCTGTTAGGCAGAGAGGGTGTAAACTTGTTCCTTTGATTAGTTGGATGACTCAGAATCCAATCGCACGCTGTCCTACAACGATAGAAGAGGTAGAGAATCTGCTACGTACGTCCCATCAAAAAAAAAAAAAAAATAAAAATAAAAAAAATAAAAGTCCCCCAGCCCAGCCCCCCTTTCTTCTTTCGTCTTCTTCCCCTACGAGTTCGGCTAACTTGTTATGTAGCGACAGATGCGGATGAATTGTTGAGGGAGCTTGACATACCTAGGCAGGGAAGCTTGGCGGAGAAGCAGAAACAGATACTCTTTGCTTTGGGAGTTCGTGGAGTTGACCTGTAGTACGCCATTGACGTTGTGTACATGGACCATGCTCGGCTTTTCATGCATGCACAGCGATGCAATCCAATTGTTATTACTACTAGTAGTTGGCAAAGGTGATGGAGATGGAAGAATGATGGTCCAGCAGGTGACTTGGTGGCCCTTCTCCCTCTTTTAGCTTCGTTCTTCAATCCCGCCCTTCGTACTAGTATCTAAGGAGCTATATACATATACTAGTACTTATTTTGAACACTGATAAAGTCGGTTGAGCGCAAGTGCCCAGTACGTGAAATAATAGGTCTGAGGGGTTATATATACATTGCAAGGGTGGGAGGAGCAGGCAGAGAGAAGAGAAGTTATGATGTGGGGACTGAAGCTTGGCACGCCGTGTGGTCTTTCCTTTTGTCTTAGGGCGACGAGACCCTAGCGATTTCTACTTAAGCAAGCCACAACCGCCGTGAAGAAGTGACGTGACCGCTGCGTGAACCTATACATAGTACTACTACTACGTATCGGTAGTGTGTACTATCGATCTGCGGGGGGGGAGGTGGGGATTCCGGTCCTTAGCCACGAGGGTATGTGTATATGACTAGTACTACTATAGTATTGTTACTACTACTAGTAGTAATATTGACCAGGTACAAGTACCTGGTACTAGTACAGTAGTTGTAAATAGTAGGCCACCAATCTCACACACTTTTTTTTTGTCCCCCCCCCCCCCCCCAAAAACCTCACACAAACATTCATCACAACACACCGGTACTAGTAGCTATTTTTGCTCCAGACAACACACCAAATTTATCCAACCCCACTACCCTTTCTCAGAAGTTCCCAGACCCCTAAGAGGTTCTGTCCACCACGCAAGTAATGGTTACAGTTCCAGAGCAGCCCGATTTTGGGTTTGTCGCCCACCGTTCAGAAGATGTGTCGACCTAGGTCACGCGATGTGCTAACCTTTCTGGCCGTAGACAACGGCTCTCGCATCCTGCAGGCGATTGAACGGATGAACCAACGTCTAATCAGAATGGAGCAAGCCACGACACAGATTACGCAACGTCTGACGTCCTTGGAAGGGTATCGAGATTGATTAGACGTTGGCTGATCTGTTCAATCGCCTATAGAATGCGGGAGCCGTTGTCTACGGCCGGAAGAGTAGCACATCGCGCGACCTGGATTGACATTTCTACCAGACCGTCGGCGACCAGACCAAAGTTGGGCTGCTCTAGGACGGTATCTATTCCTTGGATTGTAGGCAGGCCTCTACGGTTCTGAATTGTTGTAAAGGGTATTGGGGTTGTTCGAATTTGTTGTGTTGGTTGTTTGTGTCAAGTTGCTATGTTGTGATTGTCGCGTGATGACCTCTGCCTGATATCCTTCCCACCGTTTGACTACGCTCGACCTGTATATACACAGTAGATGCAAGTTTTTTTTTTGACGATTTGCCAATATGTGTATATCCGCGGGGGGGGGGGGGGGGGGGGGGGGGGGGGGGGGGGGGGGGGGGGGGGGGGGGGGGGGGGGGGGGGGGGGGGGGGGGGGGGGGGGGGGGGGGGGGGGGGGGGGGGGGGGGGGGGGGGGGGGGGGGGG
>JABAEC010000227.1:0-12843 GCA_013435705.1 Claviceps paspali
AACCCCCCCCCCCCCCCCCCCCGCCCCCCCGCGCCTCCGAGGCCCGATAGCTCGCGCCAGACTCGATCTGCCGATCCCCCCCCCCCCCCCCCACCGTCGATCCGTGGAGACGGAGGACGCACTATGGCACTTGCGCCGTTACCTGCACACGAGCCGGTAGATTTTTTGGTTTTGGCCGTCAAGTTTGCCTCATCAACTGCGGAGGTGAAAATAAACATGGCCTGCCTTGCTCTTCGTCTCGTCCTGATAAGACGGTACATTGATGCATTTATTCTTTTGCCTTTGTCGTCAGACGAAGAGCAGAGCAGCAGCAGACAAAATGTAATCACAACGGCCGTGCATCTCCGTGGTCCAAGCACAAGGGCGGCAGACTCCTTCTCGGCGGTGGCGAATGAATCGTGCGAGATATTGGCAAGTAGTCTTCTCTAGCTGGTGGCGTCTCTAGCAACCAGACGAAACAAAGCTAGAACGCCCTCCCTCCCCACCCATCACCACCCGTGGGTGGGCCGCTGGGGAGTGGGGAGAGGGAATTTATTCTCCGCGTAAACAGTTCCTTCCCTCCCCTCCCGCAGAACCAACCCCTGCCTGCATCGACAACTGCACGGCAAGGCATGTAATGTAACCCCTGCAGCCCACGAGCCGACAGAATCTACGTAGCACACCTACATACACCATACATCTCATCATCGATGAGGGGTCGTTTTCTACTACTACTTGGCATGGATGGCATCGTGGGGCGGGTTCTTGCTCCGTCTCCATCATTTTTGCCTTTCAGAGTGATGACTTCTCTTCCTTTTCTTTTTCCCGATGGCAGGCGCAACTGACAAATACCAGGCCGACGCGCGAGGGAGGGAAGGAGGATCCCGGCCGCTAGTTGAACTCTCTCCGCTGGTGCCTGCCTGCCTGCTCAGCCTGCTTACTACTAGTACTTACTACTACGTAGTACTCTTACCACGTAGTAGACCTACCTGCCTGGGCGCCAGGTGGAGCGGGGGCCAGATTTGTCCCGATAGGATTTTAGCTTGCCGCGCTAAAAAGGTCCGAGTCGCTCTTTGCCGACACCTGCCAAATATCTGAGGGCAGAGCAGCCTCTGTGCGGCCGACGTGAAAGCTAGCCTCGCCGCTTGGCTTATCTTGGCGTGGTGTCCACATCGTCGACGTCGTCTCCGGACCTTGCGTCCACGTTGGAACTATCCGTCACCCCAGCTCCGCTCGGCATTCGTTTCCCACAACCCTGCCCGTTATATACATGGCTATACCTGGCCTGTTGCCTCCGTTTCGTTTCCTCCCCCCCCCCCCCTTCTCCCAATCCTGCATTTCCTTCCCCAAGCAGTATCGCGTGCAAATCCAAGCTCTTGCGCGGGTGAGACTGCACCTCCACCACGATCTTTGATCGTGTCACAGAGATCTTGTCGTGTTTTGTCGACGCATTTTATCTTCGGACTCGCCCGACTGTCAAAACTCGTCTTGACCATCGCCATCTCCGATTTCCCTCTACTCGAGCTCAGAACATTCAACAACGTCGGCCACGCACACTCGACGACAAACCGAACCCCCCTTCCTCTTCCCTTTGCCTCGCTTGCTCCACCAAACGGCCGTTCACGATATCAGCCACGATGGAGGCGTCTAGAAATTTAACAGGGCTACCCCCCTGCCCAGTGAGTTTTTCTCCTCCGTGGTGTACACCATCTCAAGAACCCACGCGGGAAGTAAAAGAGAATGCATATCTGACAGCTCGCTGTAGAAAGTGTGTATACAGGTGTCATGTTCCCTCACGGATCTCGCCTGCATCTGCCAGTCCAAGGCACAGGACGCATTAGAAAAATGCCTAATTTCATCTTGTTCAATACCAGAAGGCTATTGTATGCACCCAACCTCGCAAGTAAATAGAAGCAGATGAGCAGGGGAAACAGTCGCTGACCACGTCTTCGTTTTCCAGACACTCGCAAACACACAAACATAGCCTGTAAGATTCCCGTCAATGACCACGGAGCCAAGCTCGACATCATGTGCGTGACGCTCGGCAGCGTCGCCCTTTTCTGCATCATAGCCCGCATTCTCTTCAAACGATACCTCACCTCCAAAAAGCGCCTCGACAAGGATGACTGGACCATCATGAGCGCCATTCCCACCGGATTCACCCTCGTTGGGCTTGTCGTCTTCGGCCTCAACATGCACGGCTTTGGAGTCGACATATGGGGCTTGTCAGACCAGGATATCATGATCTTTGGCACCCTTTTCTACCTCGTCTCCATGTTCTACATCGTTCTCATGACACAGATCAAGCTAAGCTTGTGTTTCTTCTACCTCAACATCTTTCCTGGCGACATCATCCGCCGCCTGCTCTGGGTTACAGTGTATTTCCACGCCGCCTCTGCAGTGGCCTTTTCCACGGCCGTCTTTTTCTCCTGCACGCCGTTCAGTTTCCAGTGGAAAAGATATGACCTAACCGCTAGCCCGTTGCCCGAGGGGCACTGCGTGAACTTTAATGCGGCAGGATGGAGCTACTCGGTCATCAACGTCGTGTCGGATCTGTGGCTCATTGCCATGCCGCTCACGCAAGTGGGATTATTGAATCTGCACATCAAGAAGAAGATTGGAATTGTGCTTATGTTTTTGACGGGCGCACTGTAAGTTTTTATCCTCTGCTGCCTCCGATCCATTATTTCCTACTCGTGATTTCTTCATGATTAGTTCAATGATGTTTTGTTCTAACTGGGTTTTTTTTTTTTTTTTTTTTTCGTGAAGCGTCACCATCATATCCTTCCTACGCCTCAACACAAACAACACGTACAACAACACCACCAACCCAACTTGGGATGAATGGAACCTTGTCTGGTGGTCCGCCATTGAGGTTTGCACCGGCTTCATCTGCACGTCTTTGCCGACTATACGTCTCATCCTGATTCACATCGCGCCGCGGACCTTCGACTCTGATCGCCTGAGCTCTCAAGAAATGGCGCGAAAACCCAGAACTAGAGGAAGCAGCAAACAGCAGGCGTTCACGGGTCTCACGTTGCCGACGATGGATTTCAAGGGCTCAGGCGATGCCACTGTTACGCAGAGTCAAAGGGGCTTGTGTGACGACACCGAATCCATTGGCAGATCGGATTCTCCGGTGTGAGTGGCACAGATGTGTACATGCATAATCGGTAAAAGTACAGCACATAACAAAAAGGCCCACGAGGATCGGCTGTTGATAGGGACCAGGAAAAGCCTGGTCTCGAAACGGTCACGGAAAGTTTTCAAAAAAAAAAAAAAAAATCGCACCCTTCCTCCCCAAGGCGTGGCTTATACACAAGCATTCACATACGCCATTTTGTTCTTGCATACATGAAAAGCCATCGTCATTAAGCGTTGAAGGCCTCTGCAGCATTGGGCTAGCATTGTCTTTTGCAAACTTGCCGAATCCCTTCCGAGCCGAAAACTTGCCGAAAACGTTTGAGACTATGGTTCGCTTCGCTTCGCAATATGCGAATGGTAAGAACAACATTTGGCACGACATGAATGAAAATCGGTGCCAAGAAGGAGTGTGGCTGTATGGGGGGGGGGGGTTGACGGCAAGGAGAAGAACAAACAAAGGCATCGAATTGAGGAAGCTGTTGCGCAGAACGGCATTGGAAATGCTGAAAAGGCTTGGCGGCTTCCTGTACAAACAGCTACGTGGTAAAAACGGGCTTGGAATATAGAGGAGGAGATGATGGTCCAGCATCACGCACAATGTAAGGCGTCTGCCCGCTTTGTGTTTGTAGCGCTGCATCTACTGGCCTGGGTTATACGTGGTATACGAGATTAGAAACGCGAGATGATGATGAATTCTATCCGTTCCTGGCGCAGGCTGCTTTCTTCGGTTGCATACGGTTGCCCGTGCTGCTGCTGTGTATGTCTCGCGGGGCCACGACGACGTCAAAAACGTACGTTTTCTCCTGGCTCAGCGAATTCCGGCTCGTCCCCCGGCCCGTGGCGCTGATGATGTCATGGGCGGTAGTACAAGGCTTGTCCCCCCCCCCCCCCTTTTTTTTTTTTTAGATGTTTTGGTGGCACGATGCAATGCGGGTTGAGCCGGTCAAGCGAGTTGACTACCCTGTATTAAGGTGAGGATATTTGTTGGGGAGAGCCGGAATATCTGTTGAAGCTGCGCACGTGGACATGGTGTTTCCATCTTTCCACCATGGTGCTGATGTGTTTTTTGTTTCCCGTCCAGTCATCATGTTCCCGGGGTTTTTATATTCACTGTTTTTTGTTTGTTTTCGTCTTCTCTGCGTATTGGGTGGGTGGTTTGTGTGGCCCCCCCCCCCCCCCTTTGTGGAGGTCAAGTGATATTCTGGGAGGTTCATTTTATTTTTTTTTTAAGACGTGGGACAAAACATGTTTTTTTTGACTTGGTTTTCCCTTCACTTCATGGCCTTTTTCGGAGTCCCTGTTTGGGTTTTTGCGGTCATTGTGTTTTTTTTTTTTTTTTTTTTTGCTTCTGCGGGAGGGGGGGGTTGTTCCGCCTGATGGGTTTGGGGCGTGAATGTGATGTTTGTGTGTGGGGGGGGCGGGGTGTGAAGACGTTTGATGATTGACGTTTGGTCTTGGCTTTGGTTGTCGTCGTCGTGGTTTTTGTTTTCAAGGGTCGTCGTCGGGATTGCTGGGGCACGTGGTGTGGAAGGAGGTGAGGTGTCGGGTTGCGCGTGACCGTGTTTTGTGTTTTGTTTGGGGGCTTTTGAGATGCCAGACAAGGTGTAACTGCGGTACCGGGGACTTGTTTCTTCGACGCCGTTACCGTTACGCAGACAGTTGTTGGTGTCTCGGCACTCATGCGGCTTTTTTTTTTTTTTTTTGTGTTTCCGACCAAGATTTTGATGGATATCGATGGGGTTTTTGTTTTTTTTACAGACACGATATATGCGTGCAGAGCTTGGTCGCCCACCTCCGGAAACACCACAACCCCCCCCCCCCCCCCCACCCAATGCATGCAACACCATGATGACTTGAGCCTTGAGAAGTCACATGCCTCTCGTAGATCCAGCTACACCAGTCCGTCTAAGTAGCCACTACCCCCAGCCCTACGCCCTCTTCTCCTATTGTGACGCAGGTGAAGATCTCGCTCGCAGTGAGGGAAATGGCCCTGTTCTGTTCCTCTGGGCCGCAATGGGCATGTACGCCGATCCGATCCGTCCGGGCTTTGCTCTAGACGGTTGACCTGCAGCAGCAAGCCATCCTGGATTCTTCCCTGGTCGCTTGCATCGGCGGATAAAGTCAAAGGAACACACACACCCACTCCCCCTTACCGAAGCCGCTTTTACCAGATAGGCTTTAGCGGGGACCCCCTTTCTCTCTCTCTCTCTCTCTCTCTCTCTTGCTTGCACGGTTTAATGAGCTTTGTATGAAGAGAGGAACCAGGAATCATGAACCAGCCCGACGTTGTTTCATATTTGCTCGTCAACGTCGGGGTCCGGAAATGCAGATGGAGGGAATGGCATGCGCCACAGGTCACGATGGCCCGACGCGAGCTGGATCCCAAGACGTTGATCTTTCCGGACGCGGGCTCATTGTCTTGGCAAGTTGGGCTCAGAGCTCAGAGAAGCCTTGAATGATTTCGTTGGATTGGATATGCGTGCGTGCGTGTGTGGTTGCATGGCAAAAAGTCGCGCGGGCCGAACACGCGACTCGGAATCACAAAGAACTAACGACTGACAACTTTGTTCCCTGGGCCGCGACGGGCTCATGACGTGCACATGTGCTCCCCCCCCCCCCCCCCCCCCCTTCGTGGACTGCGGCAGTGGCTGGGCAGCGTCATGATCGGCCCAGTCGCAGATGCGCATGCATACGTAGTATTGGAGATGATGAAAAGGGCAGAGTTGTGAAGAAAAAAAAGAAAAAAAGAAAATCCCTGCCCCGGGAATTGTCTTGGTCGAAGCAGGGGTTACGTTGCGGACGGCGGCAGAAACACCCACGGCATGTACGGAATGATTCGGTGTCGAGAAGAAGAAACGTTCTGGTGTGTTGGGTTATGCATGTCTTTTGTCGAAGGATTTCATTCGAGGTTAAGTTCAACGCACGGCAAGGCAAGCCGCCTGCGAGGATCGGATTAAATTGTCACCGCGATGTGTGTGTGCAGACACACACGCGCAGACACACACGCGCACACACACACGCGCACACACACACACGCACATACAAACACACACACACACACACACACACACACACACATCACCCACACCAGTTTGCAATTTGTTCTTGGCAAAGCTTCCGTTGGCTGTCAGTTGTCACGCGCCTTTCTGGCAGTCGATCATGCTGAGGCGCCAGCTGTCAAACAGCTGGTCCACCTCCGGGCCACCCAGGGACCAATCAACACACCAGCCGAACAGCGAACAACGACCAACTCCATGTCTTTTGATCTTGTATCACCATTCTCCACTTGCGGTCCAGACAGATTCCCCTCATGAACCATGAGCACGACTCAGTCTCACGCCTTCACAAGTCACGCGCGCTCAGCTGGTCCGCTTGCCCGACCATGCGGGCGGCGCGCGGCATAACGCTCCTTTTTCTGGCTTGGTCTGGCTATTTTCGGTTGATGTCGCCGCCCTGTCGCTCTATGACCTCTTACGACTCCAGAAGTTCCCACCATGTGCAGGGGTAACTAACTCAGTTCCACGCCCTCACCCTGCCCGCGTTTGGGGACCCGACATCATTTTCATTTTTTCTTTCTTTCCCCTGCCCCCTCCCTGGCATATGGACTCCTCTCCCTCTTATTCGTTTATTCGTTACAGTATGTCCCTGCTTGCGTGGGCTTGCCGGCGGATTCGCAGAATTAGCCTCATCATCATATGTACACGCAATTTTTTTTTTTTTCCTTTTCTGTAAGAGCCGAGCATAATTTGCCGCCAGCCAATTTCATCTGATTAGCTTTGCTTGGTGAGGGAACCCCCCCCTTTCCTCTCATCCAAACCCTTCCAGAGTCCCCGTCTCTCTTGTTTGAAATCTCCATCCCATTTCGTCCCGACTGATACTGGTGAAGTAGGCAACTGCGCTGGTTCCTTTTGAGGATAGACAAGCGAGCATACTACTTACTACGTACGCAGTAGTGTCTCGGACGACATCCAGACTTTCTATCGGGGGATTTCTCAGATCCTTGTCGGCGATTGGTTGTGTCGATCTTGAAACCACCTGGTCATTCATCCACTAAACGAGCGGCATCTTTACTTGGCAATGCACATCTGTACTGCTACGTTTCTTCCGTGGAATAAGGCCAGCCCGTCCCCTGACCAGACGCACATTAGAAAACTTGCCTTCTTCGACTTTACAAGATAAAGTAATCATCGCAGTGCGCATGCCTTTGCTTGGGTCGCACTGCCGCTCTGCTGCTGCACACGCCCCCCCCTCCCCCTTTTTTTTATTTCCTCTCTTCTCGCCCCCCCCCCCTTTCCCAAATAAACCAATTTCCTGGCCCGTGATTGATTCAGCCATTTTGCCTGATCTTTGGTCCCTATAGCCCCGATTATTTTTGAAAATCTCATCCCATCTTCGTGCCTATTATAAATAGCATAGGGGATGCCCTCTATGAGGGTGTCTCCGAGACATCCTGGTCGTCAACCTACTCCTTCGGCCTTCAACAGACATTGTCACAGTTGCCGGGTGCCATGCATTTCCTTAAATACGCCTCGGCGACTCTCCTTGCTGTGCTTGGCTCGCACGCAGAGGCTGATTCGATGTTCTCACCTGCAAGACCTCCCGCCGTGCCCCTGGCTGTGCGATCTCCCTATCTGAATGTGTGGCTCAACGGACAGGATGATGGGACCCATGCCGTCTTGCCGGGGCAGTGGCCTCGATTCTGGACGTGAGTGCTGCATCATCATCTTCTTCTTCATCGATCGTATTGACCATTACTCTGCCTCGAGGCGCCGCCAATTCTCCTCCGCTGTTTGATAAAGCAAAACAAAAAAAAATAATCTGACGTGTGCATCATCACAGTACTGGAATCCATGGATGGCAAGGCTTCATCAAGGTCGACGGCCAGGACTACAACTGGATGGGCGGTGCGCCTGGAGCGCCCACTGCCAACCAAACGAGCATGGAATACACGTCTACGCGGTCGATTTTCAACATGACCGTTGCCGGAAAGGTGTCGATGAGCATCGAATTCCTGTCACCCGTCTTTCCCGACGACTTGAAGCGCCAATCCATTCCGTTCTCTTACCTGAATGTCGCCGTTCGCTCTCTCGACAACGTATCGCACAACGTCCAGATCTATGCTGACGTGTCTGGAGGTGAGGATACGTGACCGGATTGGCGGAGAGAGGACCATGTTGATCTTGTCGACTAACGAAAGCAAATCAATGCCGATAGAATGGGCTTCGGGCGACGCCAGCGCCGTCGTCAAATGGGAGACTTCTTCCACCTACGGCATCCGCAGCCACAAGTTCTACAAGGAGAATCAGAAGGAATTCGACGAGGATGACGAACATGCCGCATGGGGCAACTGGTACTGGTCCACCGCCGACCAAAAAGGCGTGACGTACAAGATTGGCGCAGACAAGGATGTCCGCGGACAGTTCTTCAAGCAAGGCAGCCTAGACGGCGAGGTTGACACGCAGTTCCGCGCCGTCAATGACCGGTGGTGAGTTGAGGCGTCCCCGGATCTGGTTGGAGGTCCCGTCCGGCCCCGAGGGGGAGGTCAGGGTTGTTGCTTGCAGGTTTCGCTCATCGGTCGCTAACCCGTCGCAGGCCCGTCTTTGGCTTCTCGCGCGATCTCGGCAAGGTCGGCAGCGGCGCCGTCTCGACCCTGTTCACCATCGGAGTCGCGCAGAACAACTCGATCCAGTTCACCGGGCAGGCCGAACAAGCGCAGGCCGTCCCCTCCCTCTGGACGTCTTACTTCTCGGAGAAGGACCTGGTGTCCTTCTTCTTCAACGACTACAGCAATGCCTCGCACGCCTCGAGCCGACTGGACACGCGCGTCCAGAGGGACTCGGTCGCCGCCGCGGGCCAGGACTACGCCACCATGACCACTCTCGTCGTCCGGCAGGTATTCGGCGCCTTGTCGTACGCGGGTACTCCGGACAAGCCGCTCATCTTCCTCAAGGAGATCTCGTCCAACAGCGACATCCAGACCGTCGACGTCATCTTCCCCGCCTTCCCCATCCTGCTGTACCTGAACGCCAACCTCATCAAGTACATGCTGGACCCTCTGCTGATCAACGACCGAGCCCACTACCCCAACAACTACGCGCAGCACGACCTGGGGAGGTTCCCCCGCGCCAACGGACACCCCAAGGGCGACGACGAGGCCATGCCGCTGGAGGAGTGCGGCAACATGATCATCATGATGCTGGCCTATGCCCAGCGGAAGCACGACGATACGTATCTGGCCGACAACTGGGATCTGCTCGTCAAGTGGGCTCAGTACATGATCGAGGACGCCAAGATTCCCGCCCAGCAGCTGTCGACGGATGACTTTGCGGGCCACCTTGCGTAAGTCGAGAACAAGAAGAAGAAGAGGGGAGGAGGAACAAAAAAAGAAAAAAGAAAAAAGAAAAAAAAGAAACCCTTAATTTCCCCCCCTCCTCCCTCCCCCCTCCCCCCCTCTCCTTCCCCCCCCCCATCGAAAGTCCATCCATTCTCTAACACCCCTTGCCCTCCCAAAACAGCAACCAGACCAACCTCGCCATCAAGGGCATCATTGCCCTGCAGGCCATGTCCGAGATCGCCACCAAGGCAGGCCACGACGGCGAGAGCTCCAAGTACGCCGACTACGCCAAGGACTACCTCGCCTACTGGACCGAGCACGGCGTCAACAAGGAGGCCGGGCACGCCATGCTCCAGTACGACAGCAAGGACTCATACGGCCTGCTCTACAACATCTACCCCGACAAGGTGCTCGGCCTCGACTTCATCCCGCAGGAGATCTACGACATGCAGAGCGACTTCTACCTCAAGAGCCAGAAGAAGTACGGCGTCATCCTCGACACGCGCAACGTGTGGACCAAGGTCGACTGGGAGCTCTTCGCCGCGGCCGTCGCCAAGCCCGACACGAAGCGCATGTTCATCTCCAAGATCGCCCGCTGGATCAACGAGACGCCCACGACGCGGGCCCTGACGGACCTGTACGACGTGAATACCGGCGGTTACCCTGGCGGTCTGCAGTTTACGGCCAGGCCCGTCATGGGTGGGCTGTTCTCGCTGCTTGCGCTGGCATAGAAGGGTGGGAGTGCCTGTTTGTTTCTTTTCTTCAGCCTGATCAACTGCAGGTACTTTTTTTTTTTTTTTTTTTTCCCCGTCGAGCATGCGTCTTGTTGTTTTTTTCTCTCTCTCTCTCTCTGTGTGTGTGTGTGTCCATTTTCTTTTTTTTTTGGCCCACCCATATCATTGCAATGGTCACCTCGTCATCATTTCTCACTCCTTCATACCCCTGCTCTGTTTTCGTTTCCATCGCATATCAAATGGGATTAGATCTGCAAACTCCAACAGCATTGGGAAAGAGAGAGGGGGGGGGGGGGGCGGGTTGGATTGAAAGGCCAGTCCAGTCATCACCTCGACGCGCGATGGGGTTCGACAAGAGATGCCACTGCTCATCCATGTACCAAAAGACATTGTATTGCCGTGCGGTGCACGCATTTAGCCACATACGAGACCGGTCTCTCGTTTTTTTTTTTTTTTTTTTTTTCCCTCAAATAGAATGTTGGATTATTGTCGTGTGTTTTTTTTTTTGTCGTCGCTTCTGCGTGGTCGTGTCTAACCCTCGTGCGGCGTGGCCTCGGTTCGGCAGTCGCTGCAGCTTGGTTGGATACTGCTTCGATGGGGAGAGTGTTGACACTTTGCGGTTGTTGTTGTTTTCTTTTTGTAAGGAGATGGGGTTCTCGGGCTTCGTGTCTTGAGTCCTTTGTCCTCGGGGGAAGACTGCGGTGAAGAAGAAACTGGATTGCTTGGCTGGATACTATGTAGCTAGCCAGCCCCTTTCCCATCCCATTCACCATCTTCCCTCCTCCCCCCCCCCCCCCTTTTTTTTTTTTTTTTTCCCCCGTCTCATTCACCATCCATCCGTCCGTCCATCCATCCCTTCCCATCCATCACCCATCATCCCCCCCCCCCTCTCAATGAGGACAGTTCCGACCCAAAAAAAACCCCTCAATCAGGACAGTTCTCCTCAGAAAACACCTCCGCAGTCTCATTCAACTTCATCTTCATCTCCTCCGCCAGAGGCCTCGCCGTATCCCTCGCCACAGAGCTAGAAAGCTTATCGACAACAGTGTCGACAAGCTTCGTGGCGTTGCCCCCAATGTAAGCCAGCTTCTCGCGCGTCATGGCACACGCATGCGCCCTCTTGACGTCCTCGACGTGGCCCCTGAAGACGTCGACCAGGTCCTTTGCCTTGCCCTCGAGGACCTTGACCGGGTGGATGAGCGTCGCGGCCTCGCCGAGCGTGATCTTGCCGGAGGCGTCGGCCACGGTCTGGCCCTCGCGTATGGCCCCGAGGAGACGGTCGCTTCCCTCCTCGAGGGGGTGCACGTCGCCTGTGAACTCTTTGGCTAGGCGGAGGAGGTCGATGACGCAGGTGTTGAGGTTGTTGATTGCGTGTTTCATCGACTCGTTTCGCTGGACCAGGGCTTGGCTGGTGGTGAGGGCCGCGAGGAGGGCGAGTGTGGTGGTTGGCTTCATTTTGTGTTTGTGTGTTTGTGTATGTGTGTATGGGTGTGTGTATGAGTGAGTGTGTGTGTGAATATATATGTGTATCTTCAATACATATACACACACATATATATATATATATGTGTGTGTGTGTGTGTGTGTGTTTGTGTAAGGTGAGCCTAAAACACCACTCAACCTCAAGTCCCCCCCCCCCCCTCCCCAATTTATACAAAATCAATCTCCCATCTCCCATCTCCCCCCCCAAATCCTCAAATCACAAAACCAAAACCTTAAACAAAAAAACCAAAACCACCCCAAGCTGCCACGTCACAAACACCACATCCCCAACGTCACCACCCAGCTCATCCATCCATCCATCCATCCAAAAAAAAAAAGAACCCTCCTTCGCAAACTCAAAAACCTTCACGTCGTGCTAGTGCATTGTAGCGCGGTTAGTCCCCCTCGTACACTCATACGTGGACACTCACCATCCATTCGTACATTTTTTGTCTTTCTCCTTTTCGTGTTTGTCTTTTTTGTGAAGGGCAAGGGGGGCGGCCGGCCGGAGAGTTGGTTATTCACTCTCGCCAGTCTCCCAACATGGTATGGTCTCGCGGCAAAGACAAAATTGCAATGAGAAGATGGATCAGCGTTGAATTAGAAACGGAGAGAGACGTGTAAGTTTTCGCTACGCTCGTGGGAGAAAAATAAACAAATCGTGGTACATCTCCAACAACTAGCCTTGGTCCAGATGGTGTATCTGTTATTTGTTTTTCTGGGGGTTTTTTTTTTTGGAAAACAAAATGAAAAAAAAAAAAAAAACCTTCGCTCATCGACACCCCATGACAGAGACAGACACTTCCTTCCTTAGCCTCCCCCTCCTTACCATCGGTTTTGACAGCTGTCGAGGTTGTAATTGGGGGGGGGGGGGGGGGGGGGGGGGGGGGGGGGGGGGGGGGGGGGGGGGGGGGGGGGGGGGGGGTGACGGCAAGGAGAAGAACAAACAAAGGCATCGAATTGAGGAAGCTGTTGCGCAGAACGGCATTGGAAATGCTGAAAAGGCTTGGCGGCTTCCTGTACAAACAGCTACGTGGTAAAAACGGGCTTGGAATATAGAGGAGGAGAGGATGGTCCAGCATCACGCACAATGTAAGGCGTCTGCCCGCTTTGTGTTTGTAGCGCTGCATCTACTGGCCTGGGTTATACGTGGTATACGAGATTAGAAAC
>JABAEC010000228.1:0-12490 GCA_013435705.1 Claviceps paspali
GCAATCGGCTAGCAAGAAAACTATCAACGAGAAACCAACAAAATGACGGCCCGAGCCGAGCGAAGGAAAGGAAGGGAAGGGGGGGGGGGGGGGGAGGGGAGGGAGGGGGGGTTCGGAGGGCAGGAAAGACGAAGAGACGACGGATGGGATGCTTTGCACCGCCCCCCCCCCCCCCCCCCCCCCCCCCCCCCCCCCCCCCCCCCCCCCCCCCCCCCCCCCCCCCCCCCCCCCCCCCCCCCCCCCCCCCCCCCCCCCCCCCCCCCCCCCCCCCCCCCCCCCCCCGCTAAGATGACAAAGCAGCCGTATGTGTATGTACGTGATGTACATTATACTTTATACATGCTTATATGCATACTAGGGCAAGTGCACAGTGTGAGAAGAAGAAAAAGCATATTCACTGTACGTAGTGTATGCCACTTAAGCGATGACAAACCGCGACGACAAAAAGCTTCATGTGGAAACGGACAACAAACAAAAGAGAGATCAAGCAAACAAGAAAGCAACGCGCTCTGCCACTCCCAGAAAAAAAAAAAAAAAACAAAAAGAATTGCACCTTCAGGCCATCCCAGAGGCGTCTGACCCCCCCGCGGCGTTCAAAAAAATGCCCGAGTCCCGCCGCTTCTTCCCGCCGGCCTGCTCCTTGTTCCTGGTGCTCCTCCTCGCCAGCCGGCGCGGGCTCTCGTCTTCGTTTTGCGCATCGGCCGTCTGCGCGTCGGTGAGGAGATAGCCCGGCAGAAGGAGCTCCTCGTCCTCGTCCTCGTCCTGGGGGTGCTGGTAGAGGAAGCTCGGCCAGACGACCTTGCCGGCGTCGTGTCTGCGCGGCTGGCCCATGTCAGGCGGTGGCTTGCCGTTCTTGTTCTGCGACGCCGACGACGCCGACGACGCCGCAGCCGCAGCCGCAGATGCCGGAGAGGTACGTGCGACGGCGGATGCGGTCTTGTCCAGCAGCTTCCCGGGCAACGAGGGAGAGTCGGGCAGGGGCCTCCAGAGGCCGCGGTAGCTCAAGGAGAAGCTCGGCCTGACCCTCTCCTGCAGGTGCTGGATCTGCATCCAGCAGTCGCTGACGCGCTCGCAGAGGACCTCGAGGCCGGCTTTGAAGGCCTCTCTCCGGGCTTGGCCGATGAACAGATCCAGGTCTCTGTGAACCTGGTCGACGACCTCCTTGACGCGGGCCTGCTTTTTCTTGTTCTGCGCCGGGGGCAGGACCTTGAGGAGCACGGAGCGGACGAAGAACTCGTGGGGCGGGTCATCCTTCCACAGCCCGCTGAGCATGTGGTCGACCTCGCCGTTGCAGGATGTCATGTAGACGGGCTTGAAGAGGTATCTGTCCAGGGCCTTGCCGTAGGCGGCGAGGCCCGCGGCGACCCTCATCCGGCGCGCGGCGCGCGAATTGGACGCGCAGAGCGGGGTGATGTGCTGGAAGGAGGCGTTGTTTCGTATGTCCTCCCAGGCGAGGAGGTTGTTGAGAAGGCCCTCGTCGAGGTCTTGGTCCAAGTGCTCCTCCATGAACCTGTAAGCATCCTGGAAGCTGACCTCGAGAGCCTGGCAGCTACGAATTGGAGTCAGAACCACCATTGATGACAGGTGAGAAAAACGGAAGATTGTTGGAGTATATGGGGTATGTAGGGGGGGGGGGGGAGCGGAGGAGAAGGAAGAGGAGAAGGAGGAAGAGGAGGAGGAGGAAGAGGAAAGGACATTCAATCCACAACTCACATGGACCGTTTCGTGTCATCGTCCAACTGTTGCATTGTGGCCCTGAACGACTGGAGCTCCTCCAGCTGCTCCTTCACATTGCGGAGGGCCTCGGTCTTGCAGGCGAGCTGCTCGGCTCGCAACGCCGACTCCTCCTTGATGGCGTCCCTCTCCTGGCGGATGCGCTCGAGGACGGCGATGCGCTGGTCCTTGGCCATGAGCTCGTCAACCATCTTCTGGACCTTGGCGTCCTTGTCTTCTATGCTGGCCGCCTGATCGGCCGTCTTCCTCAGCTGGGCCTGCAGCTGCGTCTCGACGAGGCGCTTGTCGGTGACGGCGCGGTCCAGCTGCTCCTCCTTCTGCTCCAGCTTGGTCTTGTAGTCCTTGAGCTCGTCGAGGTTCCTGCCGTAGGCGATCTCGGTGCAGCGGGAGGACTCTCGCTCCTGGACGACATCGCGGTGCAGGTTTTTCAGCTCCCTGAAGCTGGGCGACGCGGCAAATGTTTCGATGAGCGCCAGCAGCTCGTCGGCTGGGTCTCTGCCACCGTTGACGAGCGCGTTGGAGAGCGACATGGGCAGCGTCTGTTTTTGCTTCTGGGACGGTTTGCTGCCGATGCTGGTGGTTGTGGTCGTGGTTGTGCTGGTGTTGTTTGGGATCTGAGGAGCCATGGTTCATCTGGTTTCCCTCCCCCCTTGTACCTTGTTCAATTTGTATCGCACGCAGAAAGATGGATGGGTTTTTTTTTTTTTTTTTTTTTTTTTTTTTTTTTTTACAAAACGTCTGTCTTTTTGTTTGTTTCTTCGTTTGCTATTTCGACCCGACTCATGGAGGAGAGGGAAAAGGCCATCTATGTATGGTCTCCTGCGCGTTGCCGATCGCAAAATCCACACACGGCAACAGAAGAAAAGGGGAGGAAGGGGGAGGGGGAGAACAGTCAGCCCCATGACGATTTTATACAGAATTCGCAACGCATCCCAGCCACGTCAAACACGTCCACACCCTGCCACAAGATTTCCCAAAGAGCACAACAAGGGGGGACAAAAAAGAAGAAGGAGAAAAAAAAAAAGCTCATAGAAAAACAAAAAGCAAAGAAAAAAAAAAAAAAAAAAAGCAATCGGCTAGCAAGAAAACTATCAACGAGAAACCAACAAAATGACGGCCCGAGCCGAGCGAAGGAAAGGAAGGGAAGGGGGGGGGGGGGGGGGGGGGGAGGGAGGGGGGGTTCGGAGGGCAGGAAAGACGAAGAGACGACGGATGGGATGCTTTGCACCGCCCCCCCCCCCATTGACATGCTACGCGGTGATAGGTGATAGGCCGTCGAGATATGCCGTCCGCTGCGTTTAGAACAAAGCATGACGTGGTCATGAAGAACGAAACCGGGACGAAGTTCGTGTGAGTCGCGCCACAGCGAGGCAGCCAATAGGACAGCGGGCCTTGTTTCCGGCCCAAAAGCGGCTGCCTGCAATGTCTCGAGGACGGGTGGGTGCCAGTGTTTTTGTCTTGTCTCTTTTTTTTTTTTTTTTTTTTTCACATCTTCTTTTTATTCATTACTCTTAGTCTGCATCTTTTATCCCCCCCCTTTCCCCGTGACAAATCGTTTCTAAAAAAGCAGCACGTGCAATCCAGTTCTCTCATCACATGTTCCATGTTTTTTTTTTTTCCCTCCCCCGCATCCCGTCTCAAAAGCGGAGCCCCCGACCCAAAGGGTATTTATTACATAACATTCGCTTACGTAGTACATACATAACTACTAGTGCGGGCAATGCATATTACTATGTACATTCAATGACTTGGGACCTGGCCCCACCCGGAGCGCGTCGTCCAATCCACGTCCATTCCGTTGCCCGGCGGCGCCCCGCGTCCGAACATTCGGACACCAGACCCGGAAGGGAAAAAAAAAAAAAAAAAACCCAACACCCCAAGAAAGGCCCCTTGTCCGGCTAAATTGTAGAAAAAAAAAACCAACAACAGCCTAGATCCATCCCAACGGGGCATTTTCGCTCCTAGCAGGCCCTTTATTGTCCGCTCTGTTCCGTCTCTTCACGTTCTTCAACCAACCCCCAACCCCCAGTGACGTTGTTGGTGTGCATTGTTTTTTTTTTCTTTCTCTTTTTTCCCAATTTAATTATCTGGCCCTCTTCCCTCTCCCCCCTTCTCACGAGGTGGTTCGAATTTCACTTTCTTCTTCAATCCTTTTTCTCTTCAGTTCCCCTTCGTCTCCCCATCTCTCTTTCATCATGTCGTCCTCGTCGTCCTCGCCAGACCCGTCGCAAACCCACGCCCGGCCAATACGCCACGCCCGAGGTCCATCTCACGCTTCCCTGTCACAGTCGCAACCACCCCAGCCAACGGGCCTGCCGGAATCCCGGGTCCTCATCATAGGCACAGGCGGCACGATATGCATGCAGGAGGGGCCCGATGGGCTGGCCCCCAGCGCGGGCTTCCTCGAGAGCGCCATGGCGCCGAGGCCGACCTTTAACGACATGTCTGGGCTAGATGGTATGTTTTTTTTTGTCTGCACGTTCAATATGAAGGAAAGGAAAGGAAAGAAAAGAAATGAAAAGAATATGTTGTCTTGTCTCTCGTCCCTATTTGTGCTTTTGCTTTTTGTTCTTTTCTCTTTTCTTTTCTTTTCCTTTCTTTCATCATGTCAACCCCTCCATCTTGAGTCAAACGACTCTCAACTCACTCACTCACTCACTCACACTGCCCACTCACCACCCCCTTCAACACCATCTTCTCCCACATCACCACCAACCCCCCCCCCCCCCCCCCCCTTCTCTCTCTTACCATATAGTATAAAAAAAAAATGTTAAACAAATCCCATCACCCTTCTCTCCCTCCAAACAACCAGTCAAACTCCAAGCCTACCGCCAAGGCCACCTCCTCTCCCTCGACTCCCTACGCACCCCTCCCACCTCTCACAACCGCCACATCCGCTACTCGGTCCTCGAATTCACCCCCCTCCTCGACTCGTCCTCCATATCGGCCGCCGACTGGTCCAGCATGGCCGCCTGCGTCAAGGAAAACTACCACCTCTTCGACGGCTTCGTCATCCTCCACGGCACAGACTCCCTCGCCTACACCGCCTCGGCCCTCTCCTTCCTCATGAACAACCTCGGCAAGCCCGTCATCCTCACGGGGTCCCAGGCGCCCATCTTCGCCCTGCAGTCCGACGCCGTGGGCAACCTGCTCGGCTCGCTCGTCATAGCCGGAACCTACGTCATACCCGAGGTCGGCCTCTTCTTCAACCAGAAGCTGTACCGCGGCAACCGCACCACAAAGGTCAGCTCCGCGGCCTTTGAGGCCTTTGCCTCGCCCAACCTCGAGCCCCTGGCGAGGGTCAACGGGCTGGGCGTCACCGTCAACTGGGGCCTCGTGCTGCGGCCCACGTCCATCGCCGAGTTCTCCGTCCAGGGCCGCCACCTCGACACCACGCACGTGGCCTGTCTGCGCGTCTTCCCCGGCATCAAGCCCGAGATGGTCGACGCCGTGCTCCGGCTGCCCGACCTGCGCGGCCTCATCCTCGAGACCTTCGGCATGGGCAACGTCCCCGGCGGCGTCGACGGCCGCCTCACCCACGTCGTCGCCGACGCCGTCCGCCGTGGCGTCGTCGTCGTCAACGTCTCCCAGTGCGTCAGCGGCTTCGTCTCCCCCGTCTACGCCCCCGGCACCCAGCTCGGCCGCGCCGGCGTCATCTTCGGCCTCGACCTCACCGCCGAGGCAGCCCTCACCAAGCTCTCCTACCTGCTGGCCCTGCCCGGCCTCACCAACCACGACATCACCCTCGAGTTCTCGCGTTCTCTGCGCGGCGAGATGACCGAGATCGCCCATCCGACCTTCTCCCACCCCACCGCGCCTCTCGACAACGCCGTCTCGCGTCTCACCCCCACCGAGTCGGCCTTTGCCGCCCTCGGCTATGCCATCCAGAACGGAGAGATGTCCGTCGTTAAGCAGCTCCTGGCCGGCGATGGCGTCGAACTTCTCAAAACGGCCGACTATGCCGGCAACACGGCCGTCCACCTGGCCGCCGTCAGTGGCAACTCGAGCATCATGCTGGAGCTTCTCAAGCAGGGCGCGAGCGTACACGAGAGGAATCGTGCCGACAACTCGCCTCTGTTCCTGGCCACTCTGTCCGGTAACGAAGACTGTGCCGCCTTGCTGCGCTCCGCCGGCGCTCATTTGTCCATGGAAGAGATTGAACGAGGACCTCTGGCCCAATATCGTCGGAAACGACCCGCCCCATAAACAACAATCTGTTTCTTCTTCTTCCTCTTCCTAGAAATAAAAAAAAAATCCTTGTTCAATACTACATATATGAACTCTCTCGCAATAGAGCAGATGGTCGGCCTCGACCCGACGACATGTGTCTGTAGAATGAACGGAGCACATCAGAAAAACGACCAATCATCCTCCATCCGTCTACTCGTCCACCTATCAGCCCATTCGTTCCTTCGTTCCCACACTTCATCATCGTAGACGACATTGAATTCCCCGACTGACGAGACTTCGCCAAGCAACGTATGACGTGCAGTAAGCCACGTCTCTCCATACAGCTACTAAGGCGTTCGTTCGGCAATCCCCAACGTATGTGCTGCTGCTGCTGCTGCTGTCGCCACCGCTCCTTCGTCGTATCCAGAGTCCCTGCCCTCCTCTTCTTGGTCACTACTAAGTACATGAAGCCGTAGACGAGTAAAACCGTGAGGAACATCATGTCTGACAATGAGGAAGAAAAAAAAAAAACTTCTGGAACAAACGATTCCAAAAAAAAAAAATGCTGTCGTCTTCTCTTGCCGCCCCATTTGTTGCAGTCCGAGATTTTACATGTATAATCATTCATGTTTCCCTGTTCCTTCCCTCATCGAAGAAACAGATCCCCAACGCCGTTCCTCAGAGACCTGGTCCTATCCACGTGGTCGAGGCCGAGAAAGTCTTCCTCGGGTTCTGCCAGGGCCCATAACTCATCATCTGCCGCGCGCTCGCGTTAGTCACTGACTGCTTCAAAGACACACTTTTCACACATGGCTCGTGTGATGAAATGCGGATGGAATAGCATGGTACACACCGTCATTGAGGTATTGCGGTTTTGAGTAGTTGGCTCTGCGGACAACGGCAAACTTGATCTTCTCAAGGCTCTTGCCCTTGATGCCCGTGCGCTTCTCAAGTCGCTTCTTGGTATCTGCAAACTTTTCACCCTCTTTCAAGAGAAACTTGAAAGGCACTCCGTGGACTCTATTCACCTCATTTTGAAAATGAAACACCTGGATAAAGTTCTCCTCGGCTGCCGTTGCCTCGTCCTCGGGGATTCGCTCAGCAAACATTTGCGTGTACTCGTTGAGATTCATGACGGGATGATCTCGTCGTGGCTCACGATAGAATCTATTTGAGCTGGCCTCGTATACCCTTATTCTACCGCCTTCTTGCTCATCGGATATCTGCGCCTTTTTGATCAGAGCTTGAATCACATCTTCTACGGTTCCAGTCTTGGGAACGAGAAGGTCCAATTGATCCTATACAACATCAAGCCGTCAGCATAAGAAGAGACCCGAGGGACAAAAAAAAAGAAAGAAAGAGTGAGAGAGAGAGAGGGGGGGGGGGGGGAGGAAGGCCCCTGTAGCGGCATATCGCACCTCTTTCGTGATCCCCTCGCTCAGCCATGTTAGTTTAATGCTCTTCTTGGTGTCTAGCTCTGCTAAGCTCATCTCCAGCACCTCGAAATAAAACGCATCCCCCCTCTGACACGAGTTGAGCGTGCTTGCACCCATTGGATTCAAGATCTGTTTCAAAGTGGGATTGGTACCGCGCCGGACCGCAGACTTGGGATTGTTTGTCGTGGCGTTCACCGTCCACAAGCGGATGTGGGTCGGGTCAGTATTCAGGTATGTTCCCACACGCTCGGAGAGTATGTCGTAATTGATCTTTGAATTGAGCACCAGGTCGAATGGCGGGTACTGATCCTGGTCGCATCTGGTCGGATGGGGGTGGAAGCGCACAGTCCTCTTGTTTTCCAAAAAGTCATAATACTCTCGGGCATTCTCGAATCGATCGGCGGTCGCGCGTGATCTGCGGTATGTCAGGAGAGAGGACGATGACTTTTCCGGTAACCATAGGAGCGTTGCGTTGCAGAGGGGGGGTTTAAACTCACGGCTCTTGCACCGGTTTGTCCTGTGTTTCATCATCATCATCTGTCTGCCGAGAAGAGGATCTTTGGAAGCAAACAATATCGCCGTCTTGCAATTCGGCCACCTTGAGCGTCTGTTTCGGCTTCAGGGGCTCAATCATGGTGGGTTTGATTTCCTACTCAAAGGTCAGCAACCTTGACTGACCTGCAGTGTCTTTGTCACCCGTCGAGATTAGGCAGAGTCACAACGTACCTCCCAAAGCAGGAGCTTATCGTCTGCGGGCAGCGTATCACCCCATCCCATCTTGGCCAAAATCTGGGGGACCAGATCCTCAACCTTCTTTTCCTTGCCGATGTACACATGGCCGATTCCTCGCAACGTCTGTTGTTGGACGTCATAGTGCTTGAGAAAGAGCAGGATCATGTCATTCTTGACGATTACACCATTCGACTGGCTCTGATAGGATGGCCAGATGGGCTCGCCATCAGCATCGAACTCTTCCGCCAGCTCTGCCCACACCCGCAGACTGTTGTCGCGGTGGGCCGAGGAGCGACTGTAGATTTCCTCCACCGTCGGTCGCAGGTCCATGATGGGCTGGTCAGGCCGAATGGTCTTGTTTTGTCGGTTCACCATCAACCAGAGACGTATTTTGCGAGCGTCTTGGCCCATGTCCTTGGCCACCTGGGCCGTGAATTCCTCGACCGTTGTGCTTCGACGGATGCGGTAGAAACGTGGTGAAGCCTCGTCCACCTCTTGGCTGTTATCGAAGCTGCAGAGGTCAGTGGCACCATAGTGACGAAACGCATCGTCGGTGATGACCTTGGCCATCATATAAAGGTGAGCTTCTTTCTGTTCACGCCTGCGAGCCTCCTTCAGTGCATTCTCCTCTTCCACCCGTTGTTCTGAAACCTTTGGTCAGCAAAAGAGGGGGGAGTTGGGGGGCACACAGAGGAAACAGCCTTGTCAGCTCGAGATGGAAAACCAACTTACGCAAATGCTGAGGAATGTCGTTTTTCTCTACTCGGCAGAGGATCTTGTCGAGTTTAGACTGGCGAATGTACACCAACATGTAGGCACTGTTCTGGCGGATGATGGGAGTCTTTTTCTGCAGAGGAGCGCGGTACCCATTGGAGGTTCTGTACTCCCCTCCAAAGTTTTCTTCAAGAACTTCTCGAGAGGTGGCCCTTGTGACTTTATCATCGTCATATCTGTAAAACCAACCATCCTTCTCAGGCTTGATGAATGCATAATAATGCCCGGCATTGAGATCACCGCTATGAACAAGGACACCGTGTAGTTGGTATGTCCATGGCTCAGACTTGTCAGCGTCCTCGATCAAGTACGGAGCAGCATCAAAAACGTTGGGGAATTCGTAACGGTCGTTTATCTTCATCATCATGTCTCTTTGAATATCATATTCAAACCTCTTCAGTTGCAGGTGTAGAACGTCGGGAAAGCTTGTGAAGATGACGCCCTTGTTGGCGTCTTGCAGTTTGTGCACGTCACCGGCGAAGTACTGATTTTCCCCATCCATTTTCTCAACCTGAATATAGTCCTGAAAGCTCTCGAGCAGGTTGTTGTTGCCGCTGACGTTGAGCTGAATGTCCCAAAAGTCCTCAATGCGACTAGACTCATAGTCCACGTTGATACATGAAATATAAGTCTTGATTTTGCCGCTAAACATTTCAGGTAGGACGTTTTCGGCCTTGGTGCCTTTCATCTTCACCTCCATTCGCTCCATCAGCTTTCGCGACAACTCTTGGACGTCTTGCTGTTCGAAAATATGGCGCGTCTCCCAACCAAATGATTTTGTCAATTCATTGGTACCGACAGCCTGGTCGGACGTTTGAAGTTGATAAAAAAGTCGTTGAAGAGTGTAGGCAGAGTTTTGCATGCTTTCGTCATTCTCCGTGGGGATCTCATACACGGCCTGATTTTGGAATTAATGACTCACACTCGTCACAAGTGCCGCTTGGAAGAAAGGCAAAAAAGAAAGAGAGGAAGGAAGGAAGGAAGGAAAAGAAGAAAAAGAAAAAAAAAAAAACACAAAAACTAGCCGTACCTTTCGAAAGGCATTGGTGAAGTATAGTGATTGAAGTAAGCTGTTGAGATAGCATGTGGCGCCTTGATTCTTGAGACCAACGTAGCCGGTCTCCTTTTTGGAATCGTAGTTGACGAAATTATGCCACAAGACACCGGTCTCGTCTTCAACGACACGAACGTATGCTGTTATGTGGGCGGCATCATCTTCGCAGAGAGGACGTGTACCGTGATCCCAGGGCACGTTGAACATTCTCCGGTGCTCGACGAAGCGCGTGAAACCCCAGTCACCCTCTTCCTTTGTGAATCTGTGATGTGCAGCATGATGGACATAAAGGCTCGGGTCGTTGGGATTCCACAGAACCAGAGAAAACTGTACACAGCAATGCCAATTTTCGGGAACAGCGTCTGCCTCGAACCCATGCTCTAGATATATGGAACATTGATCTGTGTTGTTACCGTGTGGAAAGAGAAGGATACGCCTGAAAGATCTTTGGTCAGAATAACGGCATGATGGCCAGCTTCTTGCGGTTGCCTCGGTCGAGGCATGAAACCAAAAAGAATCGTGACGCACCATGGATAGCCACCGGCCTGGAAAACAGGACCGTGCTCCCTCTTTCCCATACTTCTCCAGTTTTCAACTTTCCAGGTATTGTGAGCATCGTCGAGGATCTTTGGTTCGTCCAACAGGGGCGGCAAAACCAGCTCCCTCATAGCCTCATCTAGCAATTGAGAATCAGTCTTGTTTTGTATTGGGGTTTTTTTTTTTGTTTCGTATTTTACTCCATCCGTTTGGTTTGAGATAAAACAAAAAGGGATTGGGGGGTGTTAGGTTCGACCGATGGGACAAGACATACAATCATTGGCTAATGGGAGATCCTGGAGTTGTTGATCTGCATCGCCTTGCCCGAGGCCGTCGGGGTTGATGATGGCTACGGATTCTTTGTCGGAGGCATCGTTAATGCCGACGAAGTCATCCGTGTCCACCACCATTTCACTGGGGGAGTCGACGTTGAAGCTCTGATTTTTAACCAACTTGTCAGCCTTGAACGTGGTGCCAAAGAACGGATACAGATGCGCCGAGGCTATGACAAAGAAATCCCGGCTGCAAAATCGATGGAAAGATGTAATCTCGAGGGATGTGGATGTGCTGGCGATGATGGGTGAACCAAATCTAGGTGGCCGTCTGACGGGCAGCAGCACGAACGGAATGATGTAGACAGAAATATGCGCCTCACGACAACTGTCTGGGTTCGCACAAAACCGTGCTCCTTCCACTTCAACTGAAGCTCTAGGCGCGGACGGAAGAACGGTGCTGACAGAGCAATCGTGCGTGATTGGAGACAATGGTGCAGCTCGAGAGAGTCAGGACGTCACCGAAGCACCGAAGCAGGCAAATTCGGGACGTGACTGCACCGACGCACAAGCAACCATTGGGGCCATTTTTCCCACCTCCTCGAGTACAGACCAGCAAGCCATACAGAGCTAGCAAAGTCAAGGGTTGGCGTCGCCCAGCTTACATTCCGAGGAACAGCGCTGCGCAGGGTGGGTTGTTCTCCTTCTTCTTCTTCTTCTTCTTCTCCCTCTGTTTGCTAGACGAATCTCTTACCATCTTGACGGAGGGCCGGCAGGGCGTGAAACCCCACACTTCCCAGATTTTCTTTTCTCTTCAAGAATTCGCACAGCTAAAGAAAAGCTGCGACTGGCGGACACGGGACTGTCTTGACTTGGCGAGCTTTCGACGCCGAATGCCCACGTTTTGGGATGTCGACGAGCTTTTTTTTCTTTTTTTTCTTTCTCGAGATTCACGGGTGTCGTGGCGTCGAAGGTCGGTAGTCAGAAGCGCAACAACGACGAGACGAGGCTTAGCTCAGCCCTTTTTTTTTTTTTTTTTTTTTCGTCTACGCACGCGATGGGCCGCTTTGGTGGACGCACTGCGGCGGGGATGGCACAGAGTAGGGCGTTTGTACAAGTGATGGGGGATGCTAACAACGACGAGTCTCGAAGTCGAGTGTTGAAGGCAATAGCAATAGGCATGGACAAAGGACAATGGCCAATGGGCAAGGGGGTGTCTAGGAAGACTATAAGGCGGCGAATGCAACGACGATGGCGACGGCGACGTCAGGCATACCTGTCTGGTTTTACAAGGACAGCTGAGGGTGGAGACAGCCAGATCGACCGAGCAGCTGGCCAACACTCCCCAGTACCCAGTACGAAGCAGGTACACGGCGGAGACGTGGGTTTCGGATAGAAAGGAAGTACTGCTACCCAGGTGCGCACCTACGACCTACGGTGAGGGGCGGTTTTGAACGTTATTGTAAAAACAGATGGCAGCAGCACATCACGTGAGGACTGTGGCCGCTGGCCAGACCAGGGCAAGCGTTCTCGTTTTTGTTTTTTTTGTTTTCATGGGTAACTTGAGCAAGCTTGAGTCGGCGTCATGTCTAAACGTCATTTGCAGGCAGGCAGTCGCAGGAGAAGACTGCGGGGCAAGGCAGACGAAGGCAAGCTACTACTATGGTACCCGGCATAAGTTTTCACACCTCCTTTACGAATTTGCCCCACTTTTAGGTAGCTGCACAGTAAAACTCTTTGATACGTGTGGAGCCTGCAGTATTCTTACAGACCAATCAGAA